>QAOA01002849.1:757672-796080 GCA_003255065.1 Cercis canadensis
AAATAATTTTTTAATTTTTTTTTTTTTTTTTTTTTTTTTTTTTTTTAGGGTACTGTAATGTTCTTATTCCATGCTAGGTGATCTTGACGTGCACATTTACAATCTCAATGTCTTTTATTTTTTATTTTTATAAAAAGTATCATTAAATGTTAAAATAAACTATAACATCTACTTCCTTGTTTTTTAAGAATGTGAATGTGAATTGTGTAAGTTTAGAATGATACATTTTTTTCAATAGTTTTTTTTTAGTACATTTTTTAGATAGTTTAAACATAGGGTATCATATTAAAAAGAAAATAAAGGTATCAAATTTATAAGAAAAATTATAAAAAAAAAAAAAAAAAAAAAACACTAAAGGAGGGCAATCATCTTTCTCTAAGGCATGTTTGTGAACATAACACGAAGACGCCACATTAGTACATCTCTGGTAAAAGAATCTAAAGGGAACAGAGAATCACAAGACATATATATTTACAATTGTAATTACAATAATTATAGCATTTCCGTTCTAATATAATTAAATATATGAATAGCTATTTTCACACTCAATTTTATTAATGTCACATTTTATTTAATGTTAAAATATAATATATACTAATTTACCCTCATTAAATATATAAAATTTGTAGTTAATTGTAAAAACTCATTTAATTTAAAAAGTTTTTAGTCAAAATTAAAAAAAATTCATATTAATTAAAATTAATGTAGTATTTATTATATTTACACATTAAATAATATGTAACATTAATAAAATTTGACTTAAAAATAATAGTTCTCTTAAAGCTATATAACACCAATTTATCGAAAAAAAAGAAGAAGCTATATAACACGGAACCTTTGCTTTCGAGAACTAAACCTCAAGTATCCAATTTATTTGAAACTCCCAACACGTCAAGCCAATTGCTCTTCCTTTTTTGATAATCACAAGAACCACTATCTTTCAGATATTGCTGTGGTAATTAAATTCCAATTTAGTTCCTCTTAAAATTGTTGAAGTGACGAATGAAATTTGAATTGATGGGAAATATGTTTTCCAAAATATGAAGGAATTTCATCTGCCTTGTTTCTCCACCTTTTATTGGCAATGTGATTAAGAATTTATAAACTTTTTATATTTTTTCTGTTTCTTTTTATTGACAAGGAAACTGATAAATACTCGTTTATTGATCACGACGGGACATTGAGGAGACTATAATACGTTTTGTTGACTTGAAATACTATACAAATTAATTTGTTTATGGTGGGAAATGATTGACATAGTCCTCTAGATTATTTTATTTTTTCTCCCATGTATAATAAAAAATTAAGCATAAGATGACATTGATTTGTTTATTTGTGCTAATGATTAGCTGTGGCAGACAGGCTTGTCTGTCTATGTTATTTATAAATAATAATAAAAAAAAGATAGGATATAACCAAAAAATAATATTAGATAAGATTAACTTAATGAACAATTCACGGCCCAAAATTTTACAACATGGCGTCCAAACTTTTTAAATTGTTTTCGATATAAAACTAATTGACTTTTTTATACTGTAAATACCTTATTGTAAATAATAGCTCATCAAAAGGAACTATTTCATTATAGAGTGTAAGCAAGTTGCCATCAAACTAATATAAATTAAATATAAATTTTGTATCACGTAAGTATTTATATTACAAAACTATAAGAAATTTATTTGTGCATAATATGAAAATTGTGATATACTTAAAACAGAAAAACTTAGAGACATTAACAACATCATTTAGTTAAGTTAAAATAAATAAATAATTTGGAATTTTCGACTTATATAATTCGATGATTTTACAATTCTGACTAGATGCTTTTTCAAATTAGTTAGCAATTAATTTCTATAATACTATTACGAAAGCAGAAAAGGTAAAGGGATATTGATGACTTTTGTACCTTGTAAATGAAATTGTACTTAGATCGAAAAAAATAAAGTGTGAGGAGCTTGAAAGCGTTGAAATTCATATATACTCATTTTAAGTAATAAAACCCACAACTTATTCCCCCAAAAATAAATTTTTTTTTACAACTTATTAGAAAAAAGAAGAAGCGAAAAGTATTCATTGGTTTGTTATTATTTTTGTAAATAAAGTACATCACATTAAGATTTTTATATTTATTTATCTATCATAACGAAGGATAAATATTTGTAATTTGTTTTTTTTTTGCCGTTAGATATATAGAATTAAATCTTTTAATAAGTAACATAATATAATAATAGAAATAATTCTTATAATGAATATATATTAAATTTTAAACAGTGACATAAAAAATGATTGCAACTTCTTAAAAATGAACATAAAATCAGTTGTATTGCTCAATATCCTTGTAAGTATATATATAATTTTTTTTGTTAGAAAAAGAATATGTATATTACAAATTCACATATTTAGATTTATTATTGAAAACAAACGTTTAGTTACAAATATAAAACAAAGACAATTCAAGGGGAAAAAAAATCCTTAGAACCAGCTAGTAGACTATTAGGTCCGAATTTGACTTCAATTCATAGTGTGATAATTGCATTAATACATAGTTGCCAGGGAAAATAACCTATATAAAGATTTCCCAAATTGTGGAGGCACGAGTGTAGTAGTCAACAAACTTAAGTGGTAGAACACATCATTTGTAGCACTGTGTATTCTGTGAGTTGTGTCAATTTGTCAAGATAACACGTATATTATTATTAGTATATATATTATCGAGACTCTATAATATCATATTTGTATATTATAATATATTAACATAACAAACATCTATCAAATTAAGATATAATTTTTTATATTTTATTAAATATAAAATATAATTTATCTCACTCTCTCAAATAAATTAAAAAATTGTTAACTTAAGATTATCAATTATAAATATTATTTATATATTAACTATTATCATGTAATATGATATATTACATGTATTATATATATATATACCTATTTCTTTTATTCAATTTAAATTCATAATTAAATGTTTTAAGTCTTTATTTTTTTTTTTAATGAGTTTTAACTCTTTATTCTCCTCCTATCATTTTTAATCCCTTCTCCTATATGTTTGGATTTGGATCCAGTCATGTCACTTGAATCATGTTGCTCAGATTTGAGCCGTCCATTCCATTAAAGCTCATTTCAACCATTAAATATTAATGTGTTTTAATGGTTGAAATGACCTTAAATGAAATAGTCAACTTAAATCTAAGCAACATAACTCAAGTTAACATGACTAGATCTCTTCCCTATACGTTTCTACTGCATTTCTTTGTCTATGTAGACTATTAGACTCACACACGCGCGCGCGCGCCTATAAATATATATATATATATATACAAAAAAATAACATTAAAATAAATAAGGAATTTATTTTTTAAACCCCGCAGCCGCCCAGAATAGCCACCCAAATTGCCCCCTCTCTGTCTGTCTCTCTCTCTCTCTTTCCCTAGCATTTTAGTCTTCTTTTCTTTTTCTTTCTCTCTCTCAAAATATCTATACACACCAATCCATCCCCATCTTCATTCGCCCTCACCCTCATCCCCGCAGAGAATCCCATAAAAAGAATTACAGTAGCATCATCAAAACATCAAACAAAACCAAAACCCAAATGAACCCAATCCTCCTCTCGTCTCCACTATTTCATTTCATCAGTACTGAGTACCACTCACTTTTCTTCTTTCTTTGCTTTGGGGGGGAAGGGGTTATAGGTAGCTAGGCTTTTATAGCAGCTATAGGTACCAACACAGAAACAAAAACAACCCTAAACTAAGGTGGTTGTGTTGAGTGTTGTTTGCATATATGACCATGTCCCTGGAAGAGTCTCTAAGATCTCTATCGCTGGACTACCTTAACCTGCTGATCAATGGCCAAGCCTTCAGCGACGTGACCTTCAGTGTGGAGGGTCGTTTGGTCCACGCTCACCGCTGCATCCTCGCTGCTCGAAGCCTCTTCTTCAGGAAATTCTTCTGTGGACCAGACCCACCTTCTGGGCTCGACCCAGCCGGGACACGAGTCAACTCGGCCACGTCTACGTCTAGGTCTGGCCCTGGGGTTGGGGTCATACCTGTTAACTCTGTGGGTTATGAGGTCTTCTTGTTGCTTCTCCAGTTCTTGTACAGTGGCCAAGTCTCTATTGTTCCTCAGAAGCACGAGCCAAGGCCTAATTGTGGAGAGAGGGGCTGTTGGCACACGCATTGCACCTCAGCCGTTGATCTTGCTCTCGACACTCTCGCTGCCGCTAGATATTTTGGTGTTGAACAGCTCGCATTACTCACCCAGGTTAATCCTTTGCTTTTGCCTTTTCCCTGCCTTAATTTGTTTTCTTCAATTCATTCCTCTCTTCTTCTTCACTCACTCTTTGCCTCTCTCTGCCACTCTCTGCCTCTTGTTGCTCCTCTTTTCTTCCTCTCTTAGATTAGTGTGACCAGTCGTATGTTTTCTGGGTCTTGGGAATTTGGACAATTACTGCCTCGCCTCTGATTTTTGGGAAGTGGGAAGGGGTATTTCTTCACCTTCTATATTTTAGTATTCGAATACTAAAGCTACCCTTTTTATGGGGTAAAAATAAAATTTTATTATCTTATGACAAAGTGGGTGAGAATAGATTTTGGTCCCAATTCTTTGTCATCCATCCCATTAGAGTTAGAGGAGTGAGGAGCAGTTGGTTTCTATCTCTCTCTGTAGCTTAGTGCTTTGGCTTGTCAGTGACTCAATGGTGACTGTTTCTCTCTCTCTCTCTCTCTCATTCTGCAATTCCTTCTGAACAATGAACAATCTTGTCCACTTATTGCCTCAATGGAATTCTCATCACACACCCACCCCTCACTCGCACACAGTTTCCAGGTTCCAGCCTTTTTTCTTTCATTATCTGGGTATTTGAGGACATCAATACTTTTTGCTTTCTTCTGGGCAATTGAAGCTATATTTATGTTAATGTGACGACGTCTGCCTATTGTTTTCATGTACCATATATAAAGAGAAAGAGCGCTTCTTTCTCAAATTGGGGTTTCTCTACCCATTTTGAAGCATACCCAAGAGTTTCTAAATTTAGATGATAAATATCCAGTCTTGTCTTCCACAGTAAGCACACCAAATCTTTCCCAAACATTCACTTTCCTCATTTGTGTTTGGACCGGAAAAGAGAACAAACCACATCAAAAAGGGTCTGCTTAAACGTAAATTTAGCAGACATCCCATCAATTTTGTTCTCTTCCCACGTCTTTTCTTTTCCTATTATTTTTTTAACCCAATTAATTCTGAGACTTTGCCTTATTTCTCAAGTTTTTAATTTTAATGCAAATTCTCTTCTACCTTACCCCTAGCTATTTGCTTTGCTTAACCTTCATTATTTTGACAGAAACAATTGGCTAGCATGGTAGAGAAGGCCTCAATTGAAGATGTAATGAAAGTGCTTCTAGCTTCAAGAAAGCAAGACATGCACCAGCTTTGGACCACTTGTTCCCACCTTGTTGCAAAGTCAGGTCTCCCCCCTGAAGTCCTCGCCAAGCACCTTCCTATTGACGTTGTCGCCAAGATCGAAGAGCTTCGTCTCAAATCCTCCCTCGCTCGCCGTTCCCTAATGCCACATCACCATCACCATCACCACCACCACCACCACGATCTCGGCGCCGCCGCCGACCTCGAGGACCAGAAAATTCGACGAATGAGACGAGCACTTGACTCCTCCGATGTGGAACTTGTGAAGCTCATGGTAATGGGAGAAGGCCTTAATCTAGATGAAGCATTGGCACTACATTATGCCGTAGAAAATTGTAGCCGTGAAGTAGTGAAAGCGTTGCTAGAACTGGGTGCAGCCGATGTTAACTACCCTGCGGGACCAGCTGGAAAAACGCCTCTTCACATTGCTGCCGAAATGGTGTCTCCGGACATGGTGGCGGTGTTGCTCGACCACCACGCCGACCCCAATGTCCGTACGGTTGATGGGGTGACCCCACTTGACATCCTCAGAACCCTAACCTCGGATTTCCTCTTCAAAGGGGCTGTCCCTGGTCTCACACACATTGAACCGAACAAGCTGAGGTTGTGTTTGGAACTTGTTCAATCAGCAGCACTTGTGCTTTCACGCGAAGAAGGCAATGCCAATCCTCCTTCTTCCACACCCATATATCCTCCAATGAGCGAGGACCATAGCAGCAGTAGCAGCAGCAACAACATTGCCAACCTTAACCTCGATTCTAGGTTGGTTTATCTGAACCTCGGTGCCACCCAAATGGGTGCTGGTGGAGACGATGATAACAACCACAATAGCCAGAGGGAAGCCATGAACCGTCACGGATCGCATTCGCAAGCTGGTTGTGACCCAACAATGTACCACCACTCTCATGACTTCTAGCTCAAATTTTAAATATTTCTATATTAATTAGTTACCCTACTGATGGTGATATAAAAAGCATATTTAATTGGCATGAATGATGATGAAATTAAAAGGAGAGAAAGAGAGAGAGATGAAGTAGGAGAGGAATTGAAGAGGAAATTGTTCATCGAAGCTATTCATGGACACTATTCCGATCGATGGATGACATAAATTTCTTCTTCTTTTTTCAGTTTCAATATTCAGTAGTAGTCACTAGTCACTGCTGGTGTTTTTTATTCTTTTTGTTGCTATATCTGGTCTGTGTGGGTGTTTTTCCGGTTTTTGTAGGCCTTTCAATGGTCACCATTTGAAGTGCAGTTTCATAGGAGATGGGATAAGAGACAAGGAGAATCTATTCAGTTTTTTTTTGCTGTGAAAGAAAGGAAAGAGAGAAAGAAAAGGGTGCATGAAGGAGTCGCAGGTCAATCTTTTCAAACCCCCTTCGCCTGTCAACTCCTTAATTTGTATTTACTGATCCATAGCTAATATCACGGCCTATTTATTGTGATCCTTTTATTTCTTGTCCCCCCCACCCAACTTTTCATAACCCCAATTATTTCTATCCAAGATTAATTATTTATTTTCATTTTCGTTTCTTTTTTGGGTTTATTTTCCAACTTGTTTAAATATGGTTATGACTTCATTTATGTTCTTGTGAGGGAAGTGAGCTGGCCCTTCCCTTCTCTTCCCTTCCCACCTAATATAATGTTGTTTTTCTTCTACCATTATGTAGGCCTTTGGAAAATTTCATTGGCTATTTTGTTTTGAGATGATTATTATATTTAAAATCATGTGGCTGTGGACAAATTGATTGGTTGTCTTGCATGAATGCAACAATTGAGTGTGACCACACATGACAGGTTAAAATATTGGCACCATCCTTCCATGTAGTCCTCTTTTTGTCCCCCTTGCCTTCTTTAGGCCTCTTACCACAGAAAAACTTACAGCTAAAAGCCTATTATTACTCTAATCATTTGTTTATTACTATTAACTCTGTCTAAGTTCATAGGATGTTGATCAGGGTAGATTCTTGCGGTTACTATATTTTCCTCCATGTAACATGCTGTATAGTATATATACATATTGCTGTGGAAGCATTGTCCCGATTATCCTAATATTTATAAAATTGGTTAAAAAAGATATATTTATAAAATTATTTCCAAAGGTATTTCTAAAATGGTTATATATACAAGCACTGACTGACTTAAGTTTTTAAGTATTTCTTAGAGAACTAAGTGATCTAAATCTTGTTTATTTTAATCATTAATTTAAAATCATTCAGTTCTAGATTCCTACCTGATTCAATTCTTCCCATCTTTCTTACCTTTTTCGATATTGGGTTCATTTCTATATACATAAAATTAAAATATACAAATCTTTTACGACCAAATGCTATAAATCTCTATATTTCTCCTTAGATTTCATTAACATACCGACTTAGTCTATTTTATGGGAAAACAGTTTGCTACGAATGCCTAGATGTTCTTGATTGCGTAGATCAAATTAGATTAATAGCAGTATATGCTATATATAATTAATCATTGTTCAATAAATTATTTGTGCAAATAAGAGTATCTTGCATATATCTTGATTGTTAATTTGTTATTTACTTCCATGACCATACCTTGGGTGTTGTAACCACTATATATTATGCAGTGATATATTTGTACTTAAACTCAAATTCTCTTTTTTGGCCAGTAATTATACATAGATTTCAGATGTATAGCAAACTTCAATTTATTTATGCACTTTCTTAAAATGATTTGTGCACTTGTTCAGTGCTTGTTAAATTGGAAAACTAAGACAATGAGGGTTTAGTGGATCTTTGTAACCAAAAATTAAGAAGGGTTTGCGTAGCATTAACAATGTTTTAGAATATAAAAAGCAGGGAAATGACTACTCATTGAGATGCTCTAATATGTCTGAGTCTTAGTCGTAATTCACCTGCCACTGCCAGATGCTTTTGCATTCAAGTATTTTTAGGGCAATATCCAAGGGGTTAAGGAAACTCTTGTCTTGAAGTGGGGGGATAATATGGAGTAGTAACCTTAGGTGGTGAGGATGATGGAACACATAAATGGTAGCTATATCTATTCCTTTATTCTTGCATACTTGATTGGGAATTTGACCTTATTACTTGAGA
The DNA here is from genome assembly GCA_003255065.1 of Cercis canadensis. NCBI lineage: Eukaryota > Viridiplantae > Streptophyta > Magnoliopsida > Fabales > Fabaceae > Cercis > Cercis canadensis. Next base: position 766,183 of record QAOA01002849.1, read on the forward strand.
TGGTTCTTGTTATCAATGAATTCATGATTCTTTTTAACGACTTGTTTTACATAAATAATATTATTTAATATTTAGAAGATAATTAAGGATAATTGATAGAAAAAGGTGAAGATGATACATAATGGATGCAGCATTCGTCAATATCACCATTTGCTGTTATGAAAATTTTGTCTCATGTCTTTTCACTGGAAATTCTTCACCTTAATTATCCAAACTGTATTCAAATAGTTTTCTTGAGTTATTGAAGTATAGCTACACAGTAACCCCCAGAGACCTAAAATTACCCTCTAATAACATAGGCGTTGTCTAGATATTTGGTAGTATTGGGTGTGTAGTATCTTGTCCTCACTGGTCACCCAAAGTAGTAACACAAGTTGAAAGCATAAAATCGAAATATCTCCTTATATATATCCTGCTTTTTTTTTGTTGCCCTTCCCCTTTTCTTCTCACCAAGCAAAAGATTCGGTTTCTCCATCTTCGCTCCTCTCTTCTCTTGCAATAATTTTCCTCAGCAAAATATTGGGGTTTAATCCATGCTCATGTCATGTGTAAATGCGAGTCATGCCATGGTATATAGTGCTTAACCTATTTTTGTTTTGTTCTGGCTGATATTTACTTCTTTGGTTTGTCTTTTTTGTTCCATAAAGACATGTTGCAAGCTTAGATGATTTACTATGTTTTTTTTTTTTTTTATGGAAATTGTTATGTTCTTTTAGAGTACATAAATATCCCACAAATGATTTTCTCATAATTTATAATAAAAGTTGATCTTTAGTTCTTTACCTAGATACCAGATTTCCCAAATAATACATGAGAAGCAGTAAACATATTAATTAAAGACCATGTCAAGGATATGTTGTTTTACACAACTTTCTTTAAAAAAAACTGTTAGGCAGTATTTTTACNAGACTATGTCAAGGATATGTTGTTTTACACAACTTTCTTTAAAAAAAACTGTTAGGCAGTATTTTTACACTAGCATTCTTCATTTACATTAGAAGTGAGGCTCATAGAATGAAGAAAAAATGTTTAATATATATATATTGATTATAGTTAAACAATAATAAAAATGGGGAAAAAGACTGGGTAAGCAGAATATTGAGAATTCAAAATTTAATAAACGATTGCACTATTAGGAGTGGTCTAGAAAAGAAATTATAAGTTTAAACTTCTGTGTCATTTATGTACCTAAAAATTTCAAAATATTTTTATGGATATTTCTTAACGGAGATAAGAAACAATAAGTGCAACTCCCAAGTGTTTTTTTTAGATCAGTTAACAGCTAAATAAAGATTAATCAAGATATATATAGGAGGTCATGCAAGTAACAAAAGAAAGATATATATGGACATTTCTTTCTTTTTTGTTTGAACTGATGTACATTTCATCTGAGAGATTAATTAACTGTAATGAACAAATATTATACTATATTCATAGGAGTGGTAACATTTTATCTGATAGGAAATCTTTGAGTACGTATGGTGCATATTGGTTCATTATATTCTATGTAATGCAGAATAAAAACCTATTCCACTGGTACATGGTTAAAAAACGGAGGGATTCTATTATTTATATATACTCGTGTTATAATATATATTAGTAATGTAATAACTATACATTATTATAGTTACTTATATGCTTTGAATTGGTATATCATCCCCTAAAAAAAAAAAAAAAGAATAATTGGTATATCATCAGTCAGTATCATATTAATAAAAAAAACATTTAATTTAATTTTTTATAGGAATACTTTAAGATTTGTTTGAATGAAGTATGAAACTCATATCTTTGTAATATATAATTTATATTTCTGTTTATAGGCAATAGAAAATTTCAACGATTACATCTGTTAATGCTAATTCCATTTATACTATATTAAATACTAACCTATAATAACATTAGTGATATGTAAAAAACGCTGAGGATATTATAATAAAGTTTCATTTGCTTCCTAGTGGAGCAGTGTTCAATTATCTATCATATTTCAGTACTTGTGCAAAAATATGTTAGAAGAAAATACGTTTCCAACACGTAACAATTTTCTTTTTCTTTTACCCCTTCAACCATCTCAATATCTTAACATATTGAGATCGATTTAGCTATATATTACCACAACAATTCGGATTAGAGCTTAGGCATTGATTAATGCTGGTTGGATTAATTTGGATGTGTTTGTGACGGAAGGCATACATCTAAGCTTTGTTAGACAATAGGATTTACCTTAGATAACAGAAATTCTTGTAGATTATCTTTTACTGACTAGAAAGATTCCTGCTAGTGCCATTCAATTAATGAACATGGAAAAACATTAAATATATATATATATATATATATATATATATATATACAAGTTTTTGATTGCGCAACAAGGTCTCTCAACCTACTGATCAATATAGTATAAATTATCTTGTTATAACTCCAAGAAGGACAGCTGATGGATGTTTTTGTGTTTTTTTCGTCGTTTAGCATCTACCAGTTTAGTTCAGAATGAGATGATATGGAGAAAATTAAACCCAGAAAAAAAAAAAAAGAAATTGGTGGGATAACATGAGACGCGTCTTCCAAACACAAGACTTGATAATCAAAGATGGCATTTGTCCTCAATCTGTAGTGTAAGGTAAGAAAGTGGTGGTCACCTCACCTCTCTAAACCAAGAAGAGCAAGTGGGAAATGCCAAATTGATGTACTATAATATATTCAATTGAAGCATGCATGCATGCACAGTAACTGCAAATGACTTCCATGTTCTTATCATTAATTTTCTCCCTTTTAGAATATACTTAATTATTAGATTATTATGTATAGTACATGTACATTCATTCAACTGCCTAATAAGCTAATGTTTATATGTTTATATTCCAATAATTATTGACCAAGCATCCAAGTGCTGGAAGGTGCTTTTGTCAACATCTTGTTTTCTTTTCATCCACAACAAAATTAAATACATATCCTTTGAAGTTTGATCCAATAGTTCAATCCCAATGACAATTCAATGCTAAGCATCTCTTTCAGTAAGTCAAGCGCACGCGTGTGCTCTCTCTTGGTTGAGAGATTGAGACAAAGAGACACATGCATCTGTGATTAAAATACCTGTGACTGTGAATAGAAAAAAGTCAGAAATTGACTCATTCTGAAACACTGTCTGATATTTGATACACACATCTTATAGTTATATCCATATATATGCATCTCTGTAAGCATAGCCTGCATAACCATTAGCCAACAGGAAAAAGGAAAGAAAAGATAACCATAACCTCAACCTACCTTTCTCCTCCAAAAGAAAGAATAGAAAAGAAAAAGAAGTAGCAGTGAGCAAGGCAATAAATAGAGTAATTATTGATTGGGATGAGGGTTATTATGCATGCATGGATTATTTTTGGGACAAGTAAAAAGTTGGTATATTTTTTTATAAGGATTTTGATGAACCATACAAGTCCACATATGTTGGGGACATGATGTGCCGATACTTTATGGATATCAATTCCAATTAGTTGGAGAGTTGTAAAAACTAGAGTGGACTATCATATCAGGTTGATACTATTGCTCGTTGTGGGGGCTGAAGAGGGCCATTTATGTCTCTATGATTGTACCTCTTGTCTAACCATAATCAAAAGGCTATGGAAGTTGGACTTAGAGCTTTTAGCTGCCCAGCTACCCAAAACTTTCTTCATGGCCCATAAAAATTAGTGGCAGACATAATATATGAGATTATCACAACTAATCAATTTTTTTTTACCTTTATTATTAAATAAAGAAAATTCTCTAACAGTTTTCTCTCTATTGATTTTTTGTTTTAATAGTTTTTATAATATCCTTATATCCTTTGAAATGGTTGAATAAACTAATCCTCTGTAGGAGATTATAAATACAAATTATTGAATAAAATAAAATAATATAGTTATTCAATAATAATAATAATAGTGGCCAATTAGTGATGACTCATGAGAGAAAGGGACAATGATTTATTATATGACATATCTATATGGTATAATGCAAGAAAGACAAATAAACTAAAGAAAGAAATGAATACACTCTCTTTTTTTGGCCATCCCTTCATTATTCAATAACAGAATGTAAGATGAACATATTTTTACTGTTCTGCAAGTGAAGAACTTGTGCATTTGAAAATGAAAAACGAAATATTCCTGCGAATTTATTCAAAAAGCATCTCCTCACGTGAACTCTTTACGAACGAAAACTTCCAATTTTCTCTCATCATTCATCATTTATCAGTGGAAAGGCCAAATCCTTTGAATATTACAAGAACTATACAGAAGTAGAGAGGTACCTAGCCTATATATATATATCTTCATAAATTAATTTCGCCAAAATATTCCCTACGACATGGTATCTTTCATTCTTTGGCTGTAAGCAATTTATAATTTGTGCAATTTCTCTCAAAATATACCATTGATCTTCAAGGCCAATTTTCCCATGTCCTTGTCATCCCTATTTGAATCTTCTTAAAGAGCTTACGTAGGTCAATTACCTCCCTTAGGATGGTCTTCAAGCAAATTCTTATCCAAACGCAGATTTTTTTTTTTAAACAAGAAAATCAAAGATATATAAATTCATTGATCAGGAACACAAACCGAACCATGGCCACTATACACAATCTTTACTTGTGCCATTACAGTGTTAAGAATCCTTGGCCGTTGATTTTAGGAATCTGCTTGGGGTTGGTTTCAATCAAGGACTCATTAAGTGCACATATTGATACTTTATGCAATATTCATATAGATCTCGGTAAACTCATCTTGAATAAGATTACATGTTTCGATTTACAGAAGAGCCAAAGTACAAAACAATCTCAAATTGCATTTTCAAGTTGAAGTTTGAGACGTTGAACGCTTTTATTTGAAAAATCCTGGGGTTAGTAACTTGAGAATTTTGGATTTTAGGAGAATGAGCGAATGGTCAGTTAGGTTAGAATGTGGTAATACATTACCACATTACTCCGTTTGGACCCTAGTATTTTTGAAAGTCTAGTTAGTTTCATTTTATTTTATTTTTCTGAAAGCTAGGATATTCTCAAACTAATTTTCCAATAAATCTAGTTAATTAAATTTTTATGTAGTTAATATGCATTAAATTTGAATTCATAATTATTTTTTTTTCTTTCAGAACCTTTTTTTTTTAACCTCCCTTTCAAAATCCAAAATCTTATCAAACACAGTTTTGATAATTTGGGCAACATTTTAAAAATGAACTAAGCCAAACTTGTCATAGCCTTGAGTGGAGCTTGTTGATTTTTGACGCATTTGGCTGGACTAGACTACAAAATGGGCCCGGTTTGAGAGCCCCTTTTACGTTCGAAAAAGGATGTCGATGTATACTAGAACACGAAATTTGTATTATCAGGACGTGTGTGCATTAACTCGCACTGTAAATGATGTTACATGATGCTAATCCCAAGTTTGTTCCATATCATATTCATATCAATTGACTTGTCACAACTCCACCAATTAAATTCAAACACCATTATCTTATAGTTCCCACAGAAAAATCAATCATAAAGTAAAAGAATTCTTTATAAAAGATGAGGAATATATTCACCCACACAAGTTGATTGTTCTTCTAAGTGGGTTTCATAGGCAAAAATGAGTGTGAATCATTGACAAACTCCGCCAATACCGCGTTTCTTACGTATTTGTCGTCACCATTTAGCTTTTATTCCTTATAACATGTGTCCTGCCTGCTTTTAGTTGTCCTCTTCACTAAGCAAAGGATCCATGTTTCCTTTCTGATCTAACTAGGTGAAAAATCGTTGTTGGTTTCTATTCTAATATTCTTCTAATCTTTTCCCACATGAAATTTCAGCATGAACTAGAAAGATGCACATAGGTTCAAGAAAAAAAGATTTTAAATCGGGCATGGGTTCTAAAAATTTAAAAAGAGAATAGAGAGAGAAAGAATAATCTAACTGCAAAGTTAAGTTCACAAGAAGCAGAGTAGATGGAGTAGCCAAAAGATAAGGTATCTAATCTTAAAGAAAAGTCTACTTTAGAAGTTCAACAAGGGCGGACCAACTAAAAGGGCAAAGAAGCCCCTGGTGTTTTATTCTCTAGAACCCCATTCCCCCTTATTTTAACATAGAAAATGGGGTTAGTTAGGAATATAACCCAAAAGAAAAAACCTATATATATTGACAAATACTAGATAACCATCACAGACTATTACACATTGATACAAGTGAAATCAAAGGTTCAACAGTAAGTAGCTCTTTCAATACCTGCTCCAAAATGCAGAAGCCAGAGACCCATGGAAACCAGCCTCCGCCAGGTTCCCATATACACATACACAGGATCTCTCTCCTCTTTCTCAAAAACAAATATGCAGAGACAACCGATTTTATTTGAAGATCTAACACAACTTACTTTTTCTTTCTGCTATGATTTCAGGATACCCAACTGAGAACCCTCCCGCCAAAAGAAAGTTCTTCTCTAGTTCAAAGACGAAGGGAGATAGGGGCTTCATTGAAGGATGGTACGTTTACTACTTAACAATTAATACATAGTTATCATGCAAGAAGTGAAAGGCAGGGAGGGATATAAACAAGTTTACAATTAGTGCAAGTATCATGAACCACTCAGAAACTAATTGATATTTCTGTTGAATTAAATACACATGAAAAGTGTCACAAAGTCCACTGCTGCCTACAAACTACTTTATTTGCACAAACAGTAAGCTTAATCTTCTGTTGCAACTCTTATTTTGCAGCCTCTTTGCACTGTGCTGCTGCTGGATCTGTGAAGCATGCTTCTGAACCACAATTCTGGCAAGAGTACTATATTATCATATTAGCAACAACTGGTCTTGCTTCTCCTCTATGTTTAACGTGGGCTATTTGTTGTTGTATTGAGGGAGTTCATTTAGTGGCTTCGACTAGTTATACATTGTATTGCTCCTTTCACCTGTAATGGCAATGTTGTAATACAATACTCATCCTTCTATGCTACTTACTGGTCAAGTGGTCATCATATCCACTACGAAAATATCTTCCTGCTTTTCCATGACTTTCAGCATTTAGTTTTTTAAATTGATCTCAGTAGAAGTTTGGGGATACAACAAATCAGAGTTAAAATTCTAATGAAGAAAATGGTGAACTCATGGACATGCTTGACATATTATCTAAAACACATTTAAAAGAAACATGCTTTTAAGTAGGAAACTTGGAGCTGAACATCTACTTAACATATTCCAAAAGAAAAGAAAGGAAAAAAGGTGGGACAAGTAGAACGAATAACTAACCTAGAATTTTCCTATATGGTATCTGAAACTGGGAAGAGCTTTTCCAACATGTTATTTGAAAGGATCCTGTTGGGGTCCAATTCCCTTCTTGCCTTATTGTATGCATCCACAGGGAAACGTTTTCTTAGCCTTGCTTGGAGAGCTGCTAGCTCCTCCTTGTCCTTTGGAACCTAAATAACAAAAAATAAGCACATGAATTTTGAGCAAGTATATTATTTTAAACTTTAATTTTCCATGTCTAATCAATGATGATACCAGCTAGACACACCACTTTAACAACCAGAGCTGGTATGTAGTAGTCTAGGATGAAGATTGTTCAATTGAAAATTCAATTTCAATTAAAATCCCATGTGATTACACGTCTAATTGTCTATGTACATGTATCATGTATGTGTGTGAGAGCTTGACCAAAATGTTCCCAAGGATGTTAACTAATAGGTTAGGTCATACATGAAGCAATAAAGATATAATCATTGGTAACGTTGTTCCAAACACCATGTGGGAAATTTTGGATGATTCAGAATCTTCGGATTATTACCTCAATCTTAGCCCAGTGTTCAAAAGCAGAATAATGATCCCACAAATTTGCCAGAGTCAGATGCCTGTAATGAAAGAACTCTTCTGTTATATTCTTCCTCTGGCGAGCATCCATGGTAGGAAGGTACATGATTATACCAACCTGAAACAACATCAAGAGTAAAAATTTACTACCAAAACCTGCAATGATCAATTATCCAGCAGATATAACACTTAGTCTACTGCTAAACTAGGAGACACAAAAGAAAAGAGAGTTTCTTTGACAGGTAAATATTTATCGAAGATGCAAATGGAAATATTTGGCTTTGGTTGATTCCAAAACTTGAAATTCTAAGCAATGAATGACAGCAAGGCTATAAAATAAACAATTGATTAAGATTAAAGCCAAGAAGTGGATTTAGGCTAACTCCAACAGATTCCTGTGTCTAAGAATGGGAGTGAACTTTTAAGACATATTTCTTAGAAAGATAAAATAAGTTCATGCATTTCAATTTATCGAATAAACAGTGCAACTCTACATAAAGGAAAATTATCATCATTTTGGAAAACTCAAAATGTACCATCAAAATTAATGACCCACCAGACATATCAAACGTAGTAAGAGCATAGAGACAAGACAAATTTAGTGGAACTTAAATTCATATGACCTGGTACCACCAATTTATCCTTCCTGACACAGATTACAACAACACCCAAACTGTTCAGAAATTAATTCAGTCATCCAGTATAGATGTTTATATTTACCCAAGTGAATATATCTTCCTCAGATGAGCTTGAAGCAGGACTCATGGGACTCCTGCTGCTAGTCGTCCATCGCTGTTCTATTGGAGCAGGTGCAGGTATCTCTTCTTTTTCTATGAGCTGCTTCAGCTCTTCAATGTATTCAAGGTCTTTCATACTTGGCTTAGCCAGTGTTCCGGCAGGGAAACATGTCTCTGATACCCACTGTTGACCTCCACAATCAAAGCCCAATATTTCATCACTCCATCCTACTCTATATCCTTCTGACTTCTGCCAGAACTCAGCCTCAGCTTGATTGACCTTTATGATGTGGTTTTTGTTGAGAGGATCTAGGGCAATTAGTTTATCTCTTAACTCTGTAAAAGAAAGCTCATTTACATCTCGTTCATCACTGTCTGATGATTTACCAGCAGCTTCTTCAGCTCTGCACACAATCAATAGAAGCAACTAATTGACTGAAACAGAAAAGTCAACAACATCATAAGAAATTCATTGAAGATATAAAAGAAAATGAAAGAGACATTGGCAAGTAAGCTGTTAGCAAAGAAACAAATGTAAACAGTGACCAAAACTGAAGAGCATCTTCCAGAGATTAAAGCTCCTTCAGAGAATCAATTAAAGAGAGTATTAATATCTGCAAGACCAATGAGAAAATAACAATAACGGAATTTCTTGATCCATGCCCACAAAGAGAACAAGTAGTATTTTTTTTTTTTTTTTGGATAAAAGGAACAAGTATGGTTTTTGCAGCCCAACAAAAGAGTAAATGACAATCAGACATGCCAGCCCGGGATCATTTTATATTTCATTTGGTTTTTATGTTTTTTGAGTCTTTTCTGTCAAAACTTGCCCCAAATCTTCAAATAGTCAGCTATTCTTACACTTGGCAACAGTTTCCTCTCATATTGAGCCTACCGCTAATGGAAAAAGTTACAAATCATACAATCAATAGTATAGGAATAGTTGTACCTGTACTTCTTGAGGGACTGCACATAGAGGTCACGGACATGCTGTATGGCCTCATCTTTGGTATATTTGGGTTTGAACTTGGGGGGACCTCTCCACTTAGAAACAGGATTGCATCTCACAACCACAACGAAGTCAGTGTATGGGATGTAGAGGAACTTCACATGCTTGTTATCAGATAGAAGTTTCCTACATGAAAAAATAAAAGGGAATATTTAACTCTTAGGGGATAGATCCTTAATCACTTACACCAAAGGCAAAAAAAAAAAAAAAAAAAAAAAAAAAAAAAAAACAAAAAAAAAAAAAAAAAAAAAAAAAGCAGATCTAGGTACATTCCACAGAAGAAATGCACAAAGGGAAAGAGGCATGGACAAACAAAAACAGAGATTAGTAAAACATTATCATAATAAAAAGGAACATATAATTATATTTCGCTATTGCCCTAATTTCTTAAGTACTATAACCACATAATGTCTCTGAGAGTCTCCTTCCTGATCACCCTCCTTCCTTCCTACCTCTACCCTAGGCACAAAATTTAGTTTCAAGCTCCATTTTATACAGTTCACCTCATTAATGCTTCTCATTTCCTTGACATGTTTTAGACTCCAAAAATTGACACTTAATCACAAAATGAACATATCAACCTAATCTGTTTTCACCAAATTCAATATATAAACTTTTCTCTTTAACTGTAGGTCCACCTACATTGGGGTTCCATTTTCTTTTTCAACCAAATTCGTTCTAGAAAGTAGATATTGTTATGTAATCTTAAGTCCTGAAACTGAGATATGAAATCATAAACTACAGATGTGAACATTAATATGGAAATTACGTTCAATTTATAAACTTAGGAAGTGATTTACCAATAGGGAAAAACAAAAGAACAATTAATTACTTGTGGTTTTTCTTTATCTCATTCATGGTTGAGACAGCAGTGTGCTCCACAAGCTCCTGTCTCTCAACACACTGGAGGGTGACTTCAGCCACAACTCCAAGTCCACCAAGACCACAGCGAGCAAGATAAAACAACTCTGGATCTTTCTCCTTTGAAACCTCTATTGTTCCCTTGGCAGGAGTGACCACTTTCAAGCCAATGACCTGCTCATCAATAGGAGGCAATCTTGCACCAGTACCATGTGCACCAACCTAAAGTAAATCAATGCAGAGAGTTAGAGTTGTATGTGTGACAAAGAATAAAATTTTCCGTTCAGTTAACTAAATCAAATGCAAGCAATGTCTTGATAGTGGGCAAAAAAATTTATCCTCTTTTTAATTGACTTCGAAATGCTTTGATTTGCTAACCTATTATAATGTAAAACCTCAAGGTGTAATTCCTTTAGAAGCCAGTCAATGAACACATTACTCAACTAAAACCCATATTCGAACAAATCCTTTACAACATTGTTCATCATTGCTTTAATATCTAAGCACTTGAATTACTCTAACTTCAGCTACGAGATAACACAACCTCACTATCAAATTGAAGGTATACCCACCAAATTTAGAGAATGAATCATATCAATTTAGCAACTTTAAGCGATTTACAAAAAAATATATATATATAAACCTGAATGATCCCTCCGATCTGCTGCTCCCTAATGGAGGCGAAATTCTGTAGTGTAAGCCCATGCTCCTTTATCCCATCTACAAGCTGCTGCACTCTAATGCCAGCCTCAACCCTCACAGTCTTGTTCTGATTATCCACTTCCAAAATTCTATCCATTAATGCCAAATTTACCATGCCCGCCCTTGACAAGCCAATCCCGTTGGGCGACAGACCCGACCCCACTGGTCGAATTCGGGTCTTATTATCATGGGCTTCCTTCACTACCTTCTCCAATTGCTCAAGATTCTCCGGCTGGTGAAAATTTCGCGTCTGGACTTCATGGGTCCCACTCCAATTGGAGATGGTGTGAAGGTCTTCAGGCAAAGGAGCATAGCGAAAGATCTGGGCTTTCTTGTGCTTGGCATTTTCCGGAAAGGGAAAGGAGTAGTAAGTGGCAGCGCCGCAGAAGAGAAGGAGAGCAGCGTAACCCAAGTACTTGCGGAGTTCGGAATCGGAGGAGGATGAGGTGGTGGAAGTGGAAGTGGAAGTGGAAAATGGGCGAAGGAAGTTTTGGGAGGTGGAGATGGTGGTGGTCGACGTTAGACTTCTAAGAAGGTGAGAATGTGAAGAAGTGGAAGAGTGGTAGTAGTGGTGATTCTGATGAAGGTGGTACTGAAGGGAACGTCTGAGAGCAGATGCTCTAAGCATCATTACACCTCTTTGCTACTGCTACTGCTACTGCTTTGGGATTCTTTTTGGGGTTTATCAGTGGTTAAAGGCTTCAAAGCTGGAGAGTGAAGGAAGGGGCAGAGGCGTGGAGCTATTTTTCTGATTTTTCCAATCTATTTATTTATTTTCCTTCAATTGGTCTGCTATAGTTTATCTTAGAGGTATCAATGTTTTCTTTTTTCTATTAATTTAGCAAAAAGAAATTCCTATTAAAAAGAAATTAAAATTTGTGCTTTTCAGTTGGTTAGCACTTAGCAGTTGTTATCCTTGAAATTACATGTTTAACTGCTTTTTATATATATATGTGTATATAAAAGTGTTTGCATCTGACACTTTCGGGATATATATATATATACATGATTTTCCATGTTGCATACAATGTTTTAAGAATTTCACCAAATTAATTCCAATGATGTGATAATATATATGATATATTATATTATTAATTAAAAAAATGAGATTTTAGTTAGAAAATTTAACTTCATTTATTTATAAATAAAATTGAGAAATTTCAACCATGACAAAAGAAAGAAAAAAAAAATCTTTTGGCTGAACAATGGGAAAAAAATTAATGAAAAAATATTTAATATTATTTTATTCCTTTTCTATTTTTAGCCTCCTACTTACAGTAATTTTTGTCATTGCAATTAAATTGTAGATAATTACTTAACGACATTTCCAGTTTCCAGACTTAAAAGACATGTATAGGGATGGCAGTGACCACAAACCCCAAGTCCCCCAAAATTGAACATTACAACTAATCACGCTATATTCAAACAAGATAAATTTCAGATATTTCAAAGATGTGATTTTTCTTTTTATATAAAAGTAACCATCCTTGAGGTTTACATGATCTCTACTGAGCCAAATTGAATAACTAGTTTACTGATGAATTAATATTTCAGGGCATTCTCTGTAAGGATGTTATGCAAATTGGTAGATGCTATTTCAGACTCCTGTAAAGTAAGCTCTTCCGTCTCTAACACACAATCTTCTGCTGAATAAAATGAATCATTTTCTGACCCAAACTCGTTGACTGCAACGAAATTTTCATTTTCTGGCAAAGCTTCTCCTGCATTATGTTCACCTTCCTCGCTTGAGCCAGCCTCTTCCATCTCATTGTGAGGATGCATCATCATCTCTGTGCCAATATCTTCAACATTCTTTATCTGGTGGCCATGTACCTTCGGTTCACAACTCAAAATGATACCTGAAGTATGAGGCAGAGAAGAAAAATCTTATGTAAGTTATGTAAAAAGGATAAAGAAGATTGTAAATCTGAACTGGTTTGAAGAATTGCAAATATATAATGACCTTGATCGTTGTTCTTCGAACCGCTGCAACCCATCTTTGTGTTCCTGCGCCTGCGATATTGTGCAAGTGACACAGCTGACGTAAAATGTGAAAGTTTAATGAATTATGGTGATTTTTGACATGATACTATTACATAAGAGATAACAAGATTTAAACTAGGACTTAAATGTCAGAGATTTCTGTAGGGGCTGGAAAACAATCAACAATGAGGTGGATGATTTCTTTCTAATTTTGTCTTAGGGTGCTTTAAAGTTCATACTGCTTTTGAAAAATTGTTGTAAAAGACCTACTTCCCATAACTGCTGATAAAAATTGCATTAGACATTTGTCAAAAGACAGTTTTAGTATTTTAGTAAAAATGAAATTTATTTTATTGGTATCATTTGGAAGAAGATTGCAATACTATTATCTTGCAAATATTACCTAATATGTTTATGAAAGTATTTATTCAGATAGAACTCATTGTTAACATTTGAAGATAAGGAAATTCCTTTAACGAGAGATTTATAGCGAAACCTGTATTCAACAAAATATCAAACAATCGAGTTTAGTGATTTGGTCTAGAAACTACAGAAGAAAAATAAAACCAAGATAAACGGAATTCATAAATACTTGTAGCCAGTAGCCACAAAGTGAAATTAGCTACAGAGTAAAGGAGTAAGAAGCATAATTTCAACTCGCAGAACCAAAGCAAAGAGTTGTTTATATTCCAACAACGCTTCTGATAGGACGCGAAATTTTAGAACCATTTCTTACCACAGTACTTAAGAGTACAAAGACAATAATAACGCCAAAACAAATAAAAGAATGCAATATTTTCAAATCTGAAAATGCTGTATGCTTTGGACTTATTTATCATATGCCACAATTTGTAAATAAATAAAGAGAAATGAATTACAGTACGGGAACATAAGTAGCGGGGCAGATAACATGACCAAGGTAGTGCCTTCATGAATGTATAATCAAATGAAAACGTAGAGCATTTTCGTTTTTTTTCTCTTTAACATTTAGTATGGTTTAGAAATTACACAAGAGGAGGATATGAAATACATAAGAACCATTCTGTACAAAGTTTGAGGGCATCAGAAAGATTAAGCAGACTCTGATATTAAGAAACCATACTAAGACGCATACTCCCTTGCTGTCCATCTCTCCTGGTATCTCCCAAATGAATACGCTGTTGAAGGCATCTCAGTTAAATGAAAAGGGTCTGGTTCAATGCCGTAATCTGTGAGTGGTCTATGCTCCAAAATATCATCATGACTTTTCACAAATTCAGGTATCTCAACCTCTCCTTTATTTATATCTTCCCAAAGGTACTGAAGGCGGCTTACATACTTGATTTTCCAATATAATCTAAAAAAGAGAGATAGGGAAACAGAATTATGGAAAAGAAAATGAAAAAACAGGAAACATTTAACATAGAGTTAAAAGATACCATCAATCACTGTCATAATAAGAGAGCAATTCATTAATGAAAATTGTAGCTGCTGCAATATGATTCCACATGTATTAAACTTTCTAAATAGTAACACCATTTCATCAGATAGCTTATCGTAGGTTGTCAAAAATGGTCCTACATCAAATTTTTGCTTTTTAATCTTCTTTTTCTATCAAGTAATCAACGGGCAACTTACCCTCCAGTCAAGAAAAATCGGCCAAGAGTAGCAATGACTAGCCTTGAACGAAGCCCAGGGTGGATGAAATACACGGTCTGGAGCCTGTCCTTGAAGTCAGGAGGAAGTTCTTCATAAATCCACCTCAAGATGGTTAGGCCAGGTGAGTTATCCTCCTTTTGAACAGTCGTATGCATGTAAACAATGCAGAACGGCCCTTCTGCTAACTCACTGCATATTTTGTGGAAAACATACCTCTTCAGCCGCTCTGCACTCACAATTGTTGCTGCATATCAATTGACATCAAGTAACTCAGATAAGTGTCAAAGCAAACAAGATAGAAGTCATTTACAAACGCTTTACAGAAAGATATAGCATGGTTAATTGTCATCAATAATTTAACAATTTCATTTCTTTCTCCTTTCCCTTAATTTGAGTTTTTTTTTCCCTGCCAGTGTATCTCAAGAGGGAGAATGAACCAGGGATCTCTAAACAAAATATTTTATGACAAAAACCCAGAACTAGTCAAGAAGAATCAGATTTATAAATTCACAGGCAATGGAAGCAAGTAACTTATAGAAGTAGAGGGTATAAACAGCTAAATTTCGATTAAAAAATCACACGAATGGTGAGATAATGCAGCTCTATCTAACTATGTGAAGAGATATTCCAATATTTATACATGACATCGGTACAAAAAGAGTATACATGAAAGTGAGAACTACGGGGAACACATAATTGACTGTCAGTATAAATGCAACAGTGAATAATGAAAAATACATTCTTCAGAAGCAGAAACCACTGGAGAGGAATTAAATTCATCCTAACTAACGTTAGTATCAGAGAACCACACGATTTATTCTATAGCTACCTTAAGAAACTTTCATATGCACATGCTTGGCATATAAAAAATTTCGCTATCATATGTTGAATAGATTAATAACAAAGCTATAGCATCTTCTTTGCCTAAAAGTGAACAAAGAAGGATGCGGTAGAAAAGAAAAAGAATGAACAGTCACTGATGATAATTGTTTCTGTATCCTTTCCACATAGACCTACAAAAAGGACATATGAAACCCTTCTTGACTTGGAATCCAAATAACATCTGGTAAACCCCTCACAATATATAAATCACCATGGAAATCAAGCAAAAAAAAAAAGCTGTCTTTCTTGCATTCTATTATTACCACAAACGAAACAGATTAAATTTACTCTCATGCATGATCGAATAAACAATCAACAGAAATATAAGTCAAATTAAAGCTGCATAGTGCAATTCAAAACAAAAAAAAAATAAAAATTAATTAGGGATAAGAAAAGGAAGGTCATATATTGAATTACCAGGAAAATACTTCCCAACAATACGGCAAATCCGATTCCCGTTCTTGTCAGAGCCTTGAAGACGAATGAATTGCAAGAGATCGAGATCGGAGAAATCTTCGTCCCGGGAGAGGTACTGGGAACAGTCATGCCAAGTCTCTTGTTCTTCTGCGTTTACTTCTGGGTTCGTCAAGAAGGGGCGAGCATCTACACCCAAGTCTGATGCCAACACCAACACTGAGAAATCGTCCGAGGAGCTACCCATCTGTGATTTCTCAACCTTGCCTATTCGAGTTCATTCGCTGCCCCTCTATGCAGGTAAAGTGGTGAGAATCAGCACTCAACGGGAAGAATGAGAGTGTAAACAAAAAAATAGAAGTCAAATCAGAGAGAAAAAGAAACATATCACCTATTCTCATGAATTATCTTAGATAATGCATTTATTAAAATTATTTCTAAAATAATGAGAGTTTATTATTTTTTCAATAGATCATGTTAAATTTTTATTAAAATATTAAAAATATGAATTGGCACAAATCTTAATTTCTTAAGAGACTATTTTTTTTTTCTTCTGCTAGCATTTAAATTGTTTGCACAAAATTAATTATTTACAACATCAATAATAAGTATATTATTGGGTTATATGGAATGCATTCAAAACTATAAATAAGGGCAATTTGACCAAAATAATACAAGTGGACAAAGTATTTACCTATATAGTACACATTTGAAAGTATTTACCTCAAAGGGGCACTTTTGATTTTTTTAATAATATTCGAGTTTCAGTTAATCACGGTTTATCATGTCTAAAACCGTGAATCAACTGAACACGGTTCAGGAAATTTTCACCAAAGCGTGATCACTGTTCATCCATATTTCTCGACTGTTCAAGTCACGGTTTTGTAGCTTTGTGGTCACGGTGTTCCTCCTTAAGGTCATGGTTTTCATTCCGCTCTTAGTCACGATTTGGCATGTATTTGGAGTTATAATTTTTCTATTTTTGGGTCACGGTTTGGAATGGTTTTTTGCTGCTAAGGTCACTGTTTGGGAAGTGCAAAGGTCACGGTTTTGGTGCTTGGTTGGTCACGGTTTGGGAAGTGCTAAGGTCACGGTTTGGGAAGTGATTGGTCACGGTTTGGGAAGTCTTTGACTCACGATTTTGGGGTAATTGACCAACGGTTTGATATCTCTTGAAGGTCACGGTTTGGGAAGTGGTTTTGGTCATGCTTTTGCTCTCTTTCTTGTCACAGTTTTAGTCATTTTTTTCCCTAAAGCGTGACTCTATCATTCCTTCGAAAATGACCTTTCTTCTTCCCCATTTCCCTTTCGATGAACACGCCTTAACCAAATAAGCCACGCTTTTAGGACAAGGGGTCACGGTTTTCCCTATTATTTACATCACGTCTTTGTTCAAAAAATGACTTCAAATAGGTAAAAAAACGTGACTCAAATACTTGCAAAACCGTCACTCCAATTGCACCAAAACCGTGACCACATATGCACAAAACCGTTACCTCCAATGCATCCAAACCGTGAGTCAAACAAATTGTAAAAGCCGTAAAACTCTGACCAGTGAAGCAACCCAAATCGTGACCTTCAAGAGATAACAAACCGTTGGTCAATTGCCCCAAAACCGTGAGTTAAAGACTTCCTAAACCGTGACCAATCACTTCCCAAACTGTGACCTTAGCACTTCCCAAACCGTGAATCAAAGAGCACCAAAACCGTGACCAACCAAGCACAAAACCGTGACCAACCAAGCACCAAAACCGTGACCTTAGCAGCAAAAAACCATTCCAAACCGTGACCCAAAATAGAAAAATTATGACTCCAAATGCATGCCAAACCGTGACTAAGAGCGGAATGAAAACCGTGACCTTAAGGAGGAACACCGTGACCACAAAGCTACAAAACCGTGACTTGAATAGTCGAGAAATATGGATGAACAGTGATCACGCTTTGGTGAAAATTTTCTGAACCGTGTTCAGTTGATTCACGGTTTTAGACATGATAAACCGTGATTAACTGAAACTCGAATATTATTAAAAAAATCAAAAGTGTCCCTTTGAGGTAAATACTTTCAAATGTGCATTATATAGGTAAATACTTTGTCCACTTGTATTATTTTGGTCAAATTGCCATAAATAAGATTCAATTTTTGGATGCACTCATTTATTTAGATTAATATTGATGGTAATTACAATTGAAGACCAGCTTAACAGAATAGTAAAAAAACAAAGAATCTTTATCAGCTCTATAATTTCTATATGAATTGGCGGACCACTTTGGCAATTTCAGGATATGGTGGCCACTGGACATGATCCAACAGATATTATCTTTGTTGTGATTTTCCATTTTTATTTTTATATTCATTTTTATAAGTAACACTTTATAATTTTTCTTTTTTGTTTGGCCAGAAAACTTTATAATTTTTCAGTGCTCAAACTTCCAAATCCAATGACCCACTTCTGTTTGTCGTTGACGAGTGACCACACGAATTTTACCATTAGCAAAGCCTCTGGAGCTCCTTACCTTGTGCAGGTACATTGCTGCAATGATTCTTTTGCTCCTTTCTCTCTCCTTTATGGTAAGTCTTCAAATCTACATCGCTGCTGAATCCACGAATTAAGTCCATTCATCTGAATTTTGTTGCTGTAACTATTTGCAAATAGCTGCATCTACTTGGTGCAAAGCCGGTCTTTTTCCCAGAAACACTCTTTGTCCTGTGTTATTGTAGTGTGACCCAGATTTAATTTTCCCCTGGTTTGCCATATTGATGACAAACTTGAGAAAATTTTGAGCCCAAATGGTCTGTTAATTACTTTTTGGCGATTCATTTAGGATTTTGAGAGATATCTGATACTAATGGATACTTTGCTCAAAACACCTAACAAGCTTGAATATTTGCACCCACTTCACGGTTATTCTGAAAAATTGAGTAATTCAAGCTCTTCTAGGTTGCAAAATCAGGAGCTTAGATTTGGTCCCAAGAAATCAGATTTGAAATGGGGTAGAAGTGGTTGTTTGAGGGCTAGTAGCAATGCTCTTTTGGAGCTTGTTCCGGAAATCAAGAAGGAGAATCTGGATTTTGAACTTCCTCTTTATGATTCTTCAAAAGGCGTTGTGGTGGACCTTGCAGTTGTGGGAGGAGGCCCTGCAGGGCTTGCAGTTGCACAGCAAGTTTCTGAGGCAGGGCTTTCAGTATGTGCAATTGACCCAAATCCCAGATTAATTTGGCCCAATAACTACGGTGTTTGGGTAGATGAATTTGAAGCGATGGATTTACTTGATTGCCTTGATACTACTTGGTCTGGTGCTGTTGTTTACATTGATGACCAAACAGAGAAGGATCTAGGTAGACCTTATGGTAGGGTCAATAGAAAGCAGTTGAAGTCCAAGATGCTGCAAAAATGTATATTAAACGGTGTCAAGTTTCACCAAGCTAAAGTTATCAAGGTTATTCATGAGGAATCCAAATCTATGTTAATATGTAATGATGGTGTCACTGTTCAGGCTGCTGTAGTTCTTGATGCAACTGGCTTTTCAAGATGCCTTGTTCAGTATGATAAACCATATAATCCAGGTTACCAAGTGGCTTATGGGATTTTGGCTGAGGTTGATGAACACCCATTTGATGTAGATAAAATGGTTTTTATGGACTGGAGAGATTCACATCTTGATGGTGACAAGGAGCTGAAAGAGAGAAATAGTACAATTCCCACTTTTCTATATGCAATGCCCTTTTCATCAACCAGGATATTTCTTGAAGAAACTTCTTTAGTTGCTCGGCCTGGGTTACGTATGGATGATATTCAGGAAAGAATGGTAGCTAGACTGAAGCACTTGGGCATTAAAGTGAAAAGCATTGAAGAAGATGAGCATTGTGTCATTCCCATGGGTGGCCCCCTCCCTATTCTTCCACAAAGAGTTGTTGGAATTGGTGGTACTGCTGGGATGGTGCATCCTTCAACTGGGTATATGGTAGCAAGGACCCTTGCTGCAGCTCCAATTGTTGCTAGTTCCATTGTTCAGTGCCTTGGTTCTGGTAAAAGCCTTTCAGGAATTGAACTGTCTACACAAGTGTGGAAAGATTTATGGCCCATCCAGAGGAGGAGACAAAGAGAATTCTTCTGTTTCGGTATGGACATCTTACTCAAGCTTGATTTGCCAGGCACGAGGAGGTTTTTTGATGCATTTTTTGATCTAGAACCTCATCATTGGCACGGATTCTTATCATCAAGACTGTTTCTTCCTGAGCTCATATTTTTTGGGCTCTCTCTATTCTCTCATGCTTCTAATACGTCTAGGATAGAGATTATGACAAAGGGAACTTTTCCTTTGGTAAACATGGTCAACAACTTGATACAAGATAGAGATTAAAATGACTACTACCAACTAATTTGTTGTATGCTACTTATGTAGGTGCACTTCCACTTGAAGTTTACAATATTATTGATTTGTCAATACATTAGATTAGTTGTTATTCCTATTGTCCCTGTGGGACAGCAACAGTAGCACTCAAAGTTTCTCCGATTAAAGTTTATTTCTTTTTGCATTTTGTACATACATTTGATGCCTACTATGGATAAAAAGAATACTTGTTTGTTTTCCTCTGTTGGTTCCCCTTTATCTTTGTCAAAAATCTCACTCTTGTTTCAAATGTCAGTGCTGCTCCTTCATGGTCTTTCTCAAATTAGTCAATCTGGCTTGACTTATGAAATTTGAGGTTGCAACTTGCAAAGGAAATAGTAATCTACACATCATTCATACATTGATTAAAGTATTTATTTACAAATTAAATTTTAAATATAAACATTACAAATTCAAAGATTGAAATGACCATCTACACCTGATGCAGGCAGCAACTCCACTCCAAGATACACACACCTGTGCATAATTAAATCCATATACAGGTATAGATGGTGCACTGAAAACTCTTGTTACAGAAGCATTGTTTACAAATGCAAAAGTTCCAAAACACTATTCAGTCTGCTAGTCCATATTCTGGTTTGGATTTCATGAAACTCTCTTCTTATTCTTTTTTTTTTCATTTGGCCGTGAATAACAAACTATATTGTATTTAAAATTGCAAAATGTAAATATGATGACAATTATGTAACTTAATTAGAACAAAATGATACCCTGGTGGTACTCTGATTTGGCTTTCTTGAAATAAGGTGTCCTTTACACCCATGTTATAAATGTTAAGGCACACGTGGATGCTGCAAAAAGATTATCTAGCAATACATGTAAAAAAACAAGAGAAGTTGTATTCAGGAATTGATTATTAGAGTCGTAAGTGATTGTAAAAAATCATTGACTTGGTTTTAATTTATACTAATACAATACATCTGAAATAAAAAAAATATTAAAATTACAAAGAAACAGATGATATCACACTCATACATATGAAATAAAAAATATGAAAGGCAGCGATTAATGGGATGGTTTATTAATTAGGGAATGGTGTACCATGTCTGAATGAAAGTGAGAACAAGTACTAGTATGGCAGCCAGCAATGCAAGACCACTCCAGGGGGATTCAAAATGTGTATATTTAAATTCAGCCATCCACGTCTTGTATTTGTGGTTGCAATGCTTCTCCATCTCTGTTTTAACTTTGTGATATGCTCTAGGGTCTGGGACCAAGTCAGTGCTTATGGTATTAAAGAGCTTGGCCACTTCTTCATCGCTCCCAAGGTTGTTATGGAGTATCCCAGCTGATCTCAGCTGCTTCACATCGTCTGGGTGGTCAATCAGCGAATCCAAGAATGCCACGTAGGAGCTGATAGCGAAGTTATTTTTAAAATCTGGGCACATCTCGTAAGCTATCAAGTTCAAGAAAGTGGTAGCCGTTGAATCATCCACGATGACTTGTGGAAGGAACAGTCTCCCAAAAAAGCGGTAAGGGCTGAAACAGATTTGGCTAATATTGTCTTTCTTTGCCTCTTCTAGTCTCGTCACTTCAATCCCTGCTGCTTTAAGTTCTTGCATGTTCCTATGACGTGGCCACTGATTCTGATTCTGATTCTGANAGAATGCCACGTAGGAGCTGATAGCGAAGTTATTTTTAAAATCTGGGCACATCTCGTAAGCTATCAAGTTCAAGAAAGTGGTAGCCGTTGAATCATCCACGATGACTTGTGGAAGGAACAGTCTCCCAAAAAAGCAGTAAGGGCTGAAACAGATTTGGCTAATATTGTCTTTCTTTGCCTCTTCTAGTCTCGTCACTTTAATCCCTGCTGCTTTAAGTTCTTGCATGTTCCTATGACGTGGCCACTGATTCTGATTCTGATTCTGCGGAACAGTATTACTTTCACCTTCAATTACAGTGTGGTTATTGCACAAAATCTCGTTGCGCACATAATCAAGTAGGTGAGTGGGTTCCGGATGGAGGGGTCCTGGTTGAGATCCTTTTGCACTCGCTGGTACCATGTGGTGAAGTTTTAGAAAGTTGCGCATTGAGTTGTGCAAGTGCAACTCGTTCTTGTCCTCGGACAAGAGATGGAGAAGTTTAAAGGGAATTTGGTTCTCCAACAAGAGCAAATCTTGTTGCATGAGCACCAGCTGGTCAATCTTGATATTCAATGCTTCTGGATTGGTAATGCTACCTTTTTCCATGAACTCAAGTACAGAGCACCCATCCACAAACAGCATCCATGCCAGAGCCTCGTAGTTGTTGTCCTTGTACTTTTCAATCACCTCCTCACTGTAATACCCATTGATCACCTCTATGATCTTATCCTTTTTCTCTCCATATACATCCATTATCTTCCGTTTAACTCGTGAAAGGTACATTGCTGTCCACATGTGCTTGTACTGCGCTCCTAGCTTCACATTCTCATTCTCATGGATGGGTCCGATTGATAACAGCTTCGGCACGTAGAATTTACAAAACTCAGGGCGTTTTCGCAAGAAAGCTGGAACCTTTTGAATCTTGGCCTTTGGAGTTTGAACATCCCTGCTTTTGCTAATGATTTCTTCTGCCCTTTTTACTTTGGCAACTTCTCCTTCTAAGTTGAACTCTAGTGTTGCAGATTCACTAGTTATTTGCATTATTATTCAATGCGTGAGCTGTTGCTAGGTTTCTAAGACTCTGAGGATACAGTTTGGCAAGGCAGTTATGTGATTCGAATTGGGCATATGGATGTGGGTGTATTCATATTTTAAATAGTTTGGAATTTAGGACACTTTACCATTATGAATATTTCAACTTTGGAACCAAGCAAACTTAGAGCTTCTAAAACAAACTTTCACTGTTAGTTCGAATCTGGAATAACTTTTATCACCTTTCAAACTTGTCAAGTTTGGTACTAAATTAAGGAGCTGAGTTAACTAAAGGATCACATTACCCGATATGCGCCCAATATATAGCAACTCCTAATTCACTAATTAGCTAGCTAGCTAGAAAGATAATGATTTTATCTCTCTCTGACTTACGCAAACACAAGCAAGAACTCATCATTCACTAAAATCCATTTGAAAATTTTCGTAGGTTGTTTAAAGTTATCTTATACAACTTTTCTGCCTACCAAGTTTGGCATTAAATAGAACTTTGAAACGTAAGATTTCCAAATGTGATACACGCTGAAGCAACTTCTCAGTCACTAGAGCAATTATATTACATTTTTAATCCATATGTAGATATTCCACGTGAATCTGATTGATGTATGGTAAAGAATGAAATCACGCGTACAAAACAAAGAATATCGAATAATTATTAGCTTCTTAAGAACTTGTTAATAAGCTTTGGTAGAACATAATGGTTTTTATATTAATTCTGGTTTGACCCACAAAACGCCAACATTCAACTCCTGAGGATAGAAACTTAGATTAAAAAAATACTAAATTTATATTCTTTTATTATTAATATGTCATAATCAAACGATGGCCAACACAATAATACCCTGCAAGTTTAATCCTATCAAGGAGGGGGCCAGAGTTTACCTACGGTAAACAGAAAATTTTACTGAAACTACCTGTTGCATTAGTTAAGGTGAAAATCGCCATCCCTATCTCTAGGAAAGCTCTTGGCTGCGCTTAGCAGCAGCAACAACAGCATTCATCAGTGTTCCACGGAATCCCCCTTTCTCCAACTCATGAATGCCTGCAATTGTTGTCCCACCAGGTGAGGTAACATCATCTTTGAGCTGGCCTGGATGCTTCCCAGTACTAGTCGCCATTGATGCAGCACCTAATACCTAAAACACGCATACAAAAGGAACAAAAAGATAACGACAGTCTTTTTGGTGCACCTGACCTATACTGAGAGACAGATAGAGAGATAGAATTTTGCAGCCATGCAGCAAGCGTGCGTATAGTCCTATTGGCAATGAAAATTGTAACTTGATATAATTCATTAGATAGAGTTCAGTGGAAGTGGACTTATTAAGCTATGAGGATCTTTTGTAATATACATGAGGATCATCAAAAAATTAGAAATATTACGATACAACATACAGGCTTCTGTTCTAAAATTCAATAACATGCATCAATTCTATCATAATCCAATATTTCAAAGACTTCAAAACTAACAGTGTCCAATAATGTGCTATGCCACATGACAAATATTTAACAGAAGTATATGTGGTTGAACATCATACTTTAATTTAGTTTAACTAAAGATCAATTCTCAAGAAAATTAGTATTACAATAAAAAAAAGAAAAAAAGTTATCTTGGCAGTTGACTTGACAAACTATAGAACTATGTGAACAAATTTCCTGGTTCCTTGTCGTCTGGGACCATGGAATTTGTGTTCCACAGTAGAATGCAACAATGTTACAGTAAAAAAGACAGTCTGAAACATCTGATATTAAGTGTCAATCAGTCTTTCTTGCTTTCCTAGCAGAAGGGTGAAAGACATAGGTGATAGAAAGAGCATAATTTGGAGTTCTAGATTCTTCAATCTAACAATAACCATGATCATCGGATAGAATTCACTTACAGTCTGAGAAGCTAGACTCAATGCAAGATCTCGTGGTAGACCTGCAGCTACTCCTCCATCTGCTAAAGCTTCTATTGCTAAATAAATATAAGCTGGACCACTGCCACTGAAAAAATTTGAGCAAATAAAACCTTCAATTTTCAATTAAAAAAAAAAAAAAACCGTTATTTTCTAAATACTACTGCATATTGAAGAAGTAGAGAAGCTTTTCTTATTGAGGGATAGTCAAGAATGATATCGCAAAGATCCTGGCCTAAAAAGAGGGGAAGGGAGAGGTAAAATCAATTTACAAGTGGGAATGGATGAAATAAAATGTACAAGCCATATATTGATCCAAAGGAGGAGAATAATCATCAAACAACAGAATAATCAGATTCAAGACTCCATTTTCACACATTCAAAAATAAATAGCTCAAAGAATTATATAAGTATAACAAACCTATACTTTCTTTCTCCTGAGAAAAGGTCTAAAAAAACTTCTTGCTGATTTCTAAGATAAATATCCAAATATTATCCCATTCTAGATGATTGAATGTGCATACCTCAGGCCAGTTACTGCATCAAAATACTTCTCATCAGCTTTCCATATTTTTCCAACTGATCCAAACAATTTGGCAATAAGATTTCCATCTTCTTCTGTTGCAGCTTCTCCCATGCTCATAACTGTGATATTTTAAGTTAACAAAGTAAACTTATTCATGCAACTCTATAATGGCCAACAATGCAAATTAAGAAGATTACACCAAAAAAAAAAAAAAAAANAAAAAAAAAAAGGAAAGAAAGGAATAATAACAATAATAATAAAACTCTTAATTTTATGGAAGAAGATGACATCTGACTTTCCCATGCATTTCACTATTTCAGCAAATTACTCTGTTGGGAGTCTTCTGCCACCACTTTTCTTAAAAGTGAACAACACTCTCCACCTAGCACAAACTATTATAATCAATCAAGTGTAACTTCAAAACATGAGAGCAAACTCATGCATCTAAGTTGGATCTAATACTCCAACAGAAAATTACTAAATAAACATATTCATTCTCATAATCTCAACTTTCTAAGAAGCCAACAGAGAAGCTTATAAAAACAACCATCCAGTTTCAACATCAGAGTCGCCAAGATTCCAAATGTATAAAGTAAAAGTGATACCTGATGCTGCCTCACCTACAGCAGCTGGAGTATTAGGCATTACCCTTATAACTCGGCTGTGACCAGCCCATTCCTATATTTTTGGAAAAACAAATTTCAACAAAATATGCAAATCTAACTAAAATCACTGCAAGAATTAAAAAATATAATCATATACAAGTAATGAAAAAAGGTATGAAGACCATAAGTCCATATACAGGTGTAGATGGTGGACTGAAAACTCTACATAGTGAAGCACTATTTACAAATACAAAATTCCAAAACAGTATTCTGTCTGCTAGTCGATATTCTGTTTTGGATTTCATGATACTCTTTTTTCTAGTTCTTTATTTTTTTTTTATATTTATATTTGNTATTCTGTTTTGGATTTCATGATACTCTTTTTTCTAGTTCTTTATTTTTTTTTTATATTTATATTTGGTCGTGAATAAGAAGTTCAATTATATTTAAAATTGCAAATATGATGACAACCGTGTAACTTAGAACAGATTGATACCCTGGTGTTGCTCTAATTTGGCTTTCGTGAAATAAAATCCCCTTGACATTCATGTTATAAATATAAAGTATTCCGGCCAGATCAGCACATAAAGATGCAAATAAAGATGAGCCCTACATCATAAAGCTAGAATTCTTAGATTGATAAAGAGGATATACAATTTTTTAATTCCCATATGGAGCCAATTAGGCTAGAAGAGTGGGGAGAACAGAGGACTGATGCTAGTCAATAAAAGCACAAACTTACTACTCTTCCGCCATAATTTTTTTATGTTGATGCTAAAAAAAGATTATCCAGCAATACATGTAAAATTAAATAAATAAAGAGAAGTTGTCATTGAGAAACCTGAATATCTTTCAATTTCACTCCAGCAGCAACTGAAACCAGAAGCTTCTTTTTTGTAAGAAGTGGCCTTAACTGCATGACCAGGCCTTTCACTGCAGCGAAAAAATGTGATCAGCATTAAACACGTCCGTTGTCAGAAAATCCGATTAAGAACAAAATCAAGTTCATCTGCTTGTTTAAGGAACAATTTGACAGAATAGTTGATGATAAACAGCTCTAACACATGTTTTCTTAGTTAAGACTGAAGCTTTAAGAATTTTATGAGAGAAAAATAGTAATGGGTTGGGAATGTAGTAAAGGAAGCAATGATAATGATAATGATGGGTAAGCATGGCAATACCTACTTGAGGTTTGACAGAGAAAATGACAACATCACTGCCTTCAACCACGTCTTGATTGTGAGTGAGAACATTGACGCCGAAGGACTCGAAGGCCTCACGGCGAGTTGGATTGGTGTGAGAAGCAGTGCGGATACGAGAAGGAGGCAACACACCAGATCCAACAGCACCTCTGGCTATGCTTTCTGCCATCTTCCCTGCTCCGATAAACCCTAGATTGTATGTATCGACAGGGATGGGAAGGATCTCCATTTTAGTCAATTGGTTACACTTGCAGTTGCAGAGAGATATATACATATATATATATATATATGTATGTATGTGCTAGTTTACTTGTGAGTGAGTGGGTGACGTGACGTCGTAGCATTGGAAACTCGAAAGTGAAGCTGCCAACTACTGGAAAAAGTGTTTCAACTTCTCCCGCCTACTCCACCACATAATGGCCCAATTATTATTGGGCTTGGGCCTTTGCTTTAACCAAAGGTGTCACATGAACCAAGCCTAGACCTTGTTAGTTGTATGAAATCTCACTTTATTGTTAGGCCTCTAAGGACCTATTTAAATTCTCATTGCTTGTGTCCCTAAAAAATCAAATTTGATAGGCTTAATTGTAATTTTGGTCCCCTTATTTTAATCACTTGAACGTTTTGGTCCTCCTTCTTTAAAAATGAACTATTGAGTCCTTCTATATTCATAAAATGTATAAGTTTGGTCCATTTATCTTTAAGTTAAAATTCTTAGGTTTATTTCAAGGTGTAAAGTTCTCTGATTCATAATCTCACCGTTCAGATTGAAGAGCTACATCTTGTGAATCTTCCCATAAATTTCAACTCAATCTAACGGTGAATAGCCTAAATTTTTAGTTAGATGAAAGTTTATGGTTTTGGTATTTTGTGTTGAGTTTCACTGTTAGATTGAGCTCAAATTTAGTGAGGAGTTTCACAAGATGTAGCCCTTCAATCTGAACGGTAGGATTATGAATCAGAGAACTTTACACCTTGAAATAAATCTAAAAATTTTAACTTAAAGATAAATGGACTAAACTTGTACATTTTATGAATATAGAGGGACTCAATAGTTCATTTTTAAAGAAGGGAGACCAAAACGTTCAAGTGATTAAAATAGGGGGACCAAAATTGTAATTAAGTCAATTTGATAACAAAAGATGCTTGTTAATATGTAAACGCCATTTGTGAAGTGTGAAAGAATTGGAAAAGGAAGGAGGATAAGTGATGGATGAGATAGAATGCCTCATATCCCCATACAAAGACTAACACAAAATGGGTTTGAACTCCTTTTGGTAGGGACCATCTCATCTCGATTGCATGTACTACTATCACTAACGCATCTATCATTTCTCCTTTTTTCTTCTATATGCCGGCGACCCCATTCAAAATACAACTTAGACCTTCCTCTTAATCAATGGTAATTGGTCTATTATCTCAGCTCTTCCACTACTGTTTTCCAATTTGATTGGTCAATACAATAAATGAAGAAGAGAGCACGGCACTCTCTTCCAGAGAAAGTCACATGCTACTTCCTTATGCAGATAAATCCAAATAGTTAAAGGCAATAGTAATACATAACATTACATGATATTTTATTGAATTCAACGTGGTCTATCTTCAAACAGCGTNGATTATTGTTTGGTATTTATGGAGTGGGTCTTGTTTATTTTTCATCTATATTGGGATTTCGGAGCAAAGATCTCAAATTTTTGCTGTTGCAGGACTTTGGGCGCTGAGCGCTGCGTGCCCAGCGCTGGGCGCTGGCACCACAGTGCCTTGCGTTGGCATGCTGGACCCCCAGCGCTGGGCGCCAGCACCCCAGAGCCTACCGTTAAGTTATTTTCTTCATAATGAGTTCCCACTCCAATTTTCTAATGTTCTACTTGTAAAAGCAAGTCAAGGGAGATAGTTAGGACATGGAATATGATTCTCTTACCTTTATTATGGGATAGATACATGCATGGGTTAGTATTTTCTTACTGTGAAGCCCTTAGTATTCAACTAGTATTGAAGGTTAATGATGTAAGTAGTTACCTACTTTTTACTTTGAAAAGTTTATATGGAATAACTATATAATTGTGTGATGAAATAGGAAATAGAGAAGGTATTCAAGAATCCTCAAATTCATACCAAGAAAAGGAAAAGTAGGGACAGCCAAGACTCCAGGTAGCTAGTTTTTCCTTAAATTCCGTTTAGTTCCTTTTAATAGTATATGCTCTATGTAACCACTATATATGATGTTCGTTATTGTAATTGAATGCTATGAGATGACTTATGAGATGAGTACTGAGAGGAGACTTATGAGATGACTAAAGAAATAGAGCTAGTTCTTTTATTGTGATGGCCATCGGGGTAAGTTGAAGCTACCCTATAGCTTGAAGAATCAAGGGGTAAGTTGAAGCTGCCCCATAGCTGGAAGAAATTAAGGGTAAGTTGATGCTGCCCTATGTCATGAGGAAGATGGGGTAAGTTGTGGCTGCCCCAGGGGCAAATTGATATAGCCCCAAAGTGTAATGAATGAGAACGTTATGATATGTGTTGTGCTTATGTTTTCAACTATGTGATCATGTTTGTTTTGTTTTCCTGGATTATTCTTAC
>QAOA01002849.1:797930-859912 GCA_003255065.1 Cercis canadensis
GTAAGTTGTGGCTGCCCCAGGGGCAAATTGATATAGCCCCAAAGTGTAATGAATGAGAACGTTATGATATGTGTTGTGCTTATGTTTTCAACTATGTGATCATGTTTGTTTTGTTTTCCTGGATTATTCTTACGGGATTTAAAGACTATAATGATTATAAAGCATGCGTGTCAATCTACTGGCTACTGAGATTATATATCTCACCTATGTTATTTGTAAATATTTTTCTCTTTCCAGGTGTGGAATCTAGTAATATGCAGCAGGGTACACAAAGCTAAGTAAAACAAAATATCTACATAGCTTTTGTTATAGCTTTGTCATGGTGTAAAGTTAGGTAGAAATTCATATTTTGAGACATGTAAATAGATGTAATTATATCACAAGTAGTGATATAGGTAGTTTTCTTTTGAGACGTGTATATAAACTATGGGAGAAGGTTGAAGTTTAATTTGTAATGATTAAGTTTTATTTAATCACTTAGAAATCTCCATAGAGCTATTTAGTAATTATTGTCAAAGGGTAGGTGTGACAGGTAGGATTATGAATCAGAGAACTTTACATCTTGAAATAAATCTAAAAATTTTAATTTAAAGATAAATGGACTAAACTTGTACATTTTATGAATATAGAGGGACTCAATAGTTCATTTTTAAAGAAGGGAGACCAAAACGTTCAAGTGATTAAAATAGAGAGACCAAAATTGTAATTAAGCCAATTTGATAACAAAAGATGCTTGTTAATATGTAAACGCCATTTGTGAAGTGTGAAAGAATTAGAAAAGGAAGGAGGATAAGTGATGGATGAGATAGAATGCCTCAAATCCAACCCATACAAAGACTAACACAAAATGGGTTTGAACTCCTTTTGGTAGGGACCATCTCATCTCGATTGCATGTACTACTATCACTAACGCATCTATCATTTCTCCTTTTTTCTTCTATATGCCGGCGACCCCATTCAAAATACAACTTAGACCTTCCTCTTAATCAATGGTAATTGGTCTATTATCTCAGCTCTTCCACTACTGTTTTCCAATTTGATTGGTCAATACAATAAATGAAGAAGAGAGCACGGCACTCTCTTCCAGAGAAAGTCACATGCTACTTCCTTATGCAGATAAATCCAAATAGTTAAAGGCAATAGTAATACATAACATTACATGATATTTTATTGAATTCAACGTGGTCTATCTTCAAACAGCGTACATATTATTGTCTGACACTTGCAAAATTAAAAATCAAAGACGAGTATGGCAAAGCTATTTGTGAAGCAGGCAAAGCAATATGCAGATTCACGCCCAAGTTACCCTCCACAACTATTCCAATTTATTGCTTCCAAGACACCATCTCACCACCTTGCTTGGGATGCTGGCACCGGAAGCGGCCAAGCTGCGCAATCTGTACGCTTCTTCTCCATCTTTTCACCTTCCATCTGCCAAATCTCTTGTCTTTTCATTCAATTATAGCCCCCATCCCTCCAAAACATACCTATTTTAATGACTACTTTAGCATATAGTAGATCCAGTATAGACATGTAATTTAGCCTTTGTTGTGATTCAAATTAATTTCAGTTAAGTGGGATCTACAAGAACGTGATAGCAACAGATGCTACTGAGAATCAACTTCAATTTGCAGCCAAGCTCCCCAATGTGCGATACCAGCATACACCATCGCCATCAACGATGTCCATGGCTGAGCTTGAACAAAAGGTGGCACCTGAGGCAAGTCTAGACCTTGTCACTATTGCTCAAGCCCTCCACTGGTTTCACCTCCCAACCTTCTACCAACAAGTCAAATGGGTACTGAAAAAACCTGATGGAGTTATTGCTGCTTGGTGTTACAATTGGCCACGAATCAGTGATGCTGTAAATACTGTGTTTGATCGATTTTATGCCGTTGATCTGATGCCTTATTGGGATCCAGCACGTAGATTAGTGGAAAACGATTATAGGAGCATCGATTTCCCGTTTGAGCCAGTGGATGGAGTTGATCACACAGGACCATTTGAGTTTGTGACAGAGAAAGTGATGGATTTGGATGATTTCTTTACCTACATAAGATCAGGGTCAGCATATCAGACTGCAAAGGAGAAGGGAGTGGAGCTTCTGAGTGATGATGTTCTTGAAAAATTTAAGCAAGCCTGGAGTGAAGATGGATGCAGCCAAAGGGTAGCCAAGTTTCCAGTTTATCTCAGAATTGGAAGGGTAGGCGATGCCTGAAAATGATTTCTTTTCCTTGCTCCTTTCCCAGGGGAGCTAGTTAAGATAATGTTCTTAAAGTAATCAACAATTCAGCTTCTTTTCTTTGCCTTCTTGTAATGTCGGGGACCAATAAATTTCTCATATAATGAATCAGTTTATGTATTGAGTTTATTATAATCTCTTAAGCTAATTAAATCTTTTCCTCTATAAGTGTTCTCGTAAAAGATGATTTTTTTTTTTTTTTTTGAGATGGCCTACTACTATAAGTTGATTGGTTTTATATTAAAATCCAAAGTTAATACTAGTTGACACAGTATCATCTTAATAAATAATTATTTTCCTTCCCTACTTAAATGTATCTATGCCATTAACAGAGGAAGTACAATTACAATTTTATATCATATATTTTATCTGAAAATTTTATTTTTTAAAAAATGTTTATCATTTATTTAGTTTTTATTATTTTTAAATATAAAATACTTAAAAATTTATTTTCATTATTTTCTCTATTATTCTTTCATAGATTTTTTAAAAAAATATATACTATTTAATTTTCTATGATAATATTTGTGTTTCTACTCTTTCATTGAAATGGAAAACAATTAGAGCTTAACCAATGAAATTCTAAATTAAAGAATTGTTTTCTCAAAATAAAATAATCTTTATAAATATTAGGTAAGTGAATATGTAATTATAATGGTTTTATTTTTCTCATTTAAATGTTTATCCATGAGAGTAAAATATTTCCACTTTTCCTTTTTCATTTTCATTCTCCTCTTTATTATTATTATTATTATTATTTTTTAAATAACTCCATTTCTTGATGCCCAATTTTCCACTTCCTCTTCTCTTGTCCCTTTGCTTAAATACAAGACCCCAAACTATAAATATTAACCCTCATCACCGCTTAACCGCAGCAGTTCTTAGTATTCGTTTCTCTGATCTCCCAATGGAAGCGAAAATTGGCAAGTTCTTCGAGTCCATCGGCTCCTTCTTTAGCGGCGGCGATGAGATCCCTTGGTCCGACCGCGACGTCATTCTTGTAAGTTTCAGATTCCTCAGATTCATCTCTTCATTTCCTCAATTCTCGTTTATTTTCAGAGACAATTTCTAGGTTCAATTTGAAATGTCGCGATATGCTTTTTAAAACCTTCGTTCAACACTCAATGGTTACCAACCGTCTTGTTGCTGAAATTTAAGTGAATTGAATTGATCATTTCCGTAGAATTCTGAAAAGAAATCTAAATATGAATACGCTTTAAATTTTTCACTAAGTAATTGATTTGATTTATAGCTACTTTTTGGTTTAACGTTAAATTTTCAAGGGATAGTTGATTGTTATCGTAGTGGATTTGGACAAAAAAACCAGTTAATCCCTTAAATTGATTTAGGAATTTTTTTTTTTTTTTGGATTGGGATTAGCCCTCCATTTAGGGTTTGTCCCCCTCCTTTCATAGCTGCATTTAAAGAAGAAATTGCAAACTGGAAGGATGAGATGAAATGAAGAACAATTTATTGGCATTATTTTCTGTTAGAATTCTTTGGGTTATTGCTTAAATGTCATACTAGCTGTGAGACTACAAATTACACTCTTTGACTTGTTAACTTAATAAGTTGGCTACCATGTTATGCATGTTTTGAACTCCCGCCTCAGAACTACTACTTTTCTTTGACCAAACACCCCAGGTCTAAACTATCTTTGTATATTTTGAAGGGCTGTGAGAGAGAAGTTGCAGAGGCTTCTAACGGTGACTCTGAGGAGCGTAAGAATGAAAGCATAATGAGGTTGTCATGGGCACTCGTTCATTCAAGGCAACCAGAAGATGTGCAGCGTGGGATAGCTATGCTCCAAAGTAATATAACTTACATAAGAGATTTACCACTTGTGTTTTGTTTTTACATATTAATTCTTCTACCACTTTGAGAAACAGTTCTATGCATGCTTGAAAAATCAGAAATATGTTCAGTTTCTATTTGGATGTTTTCGTTTAAATGCCATGTGGATCTGGGGAGAGGGGCTTGGAAGACATATTCTCACTTTTATTTTCCCCATTCTATTTATCCTTTCTATTTCACGTTGTGTCCATAATATGACATATTATTGTATTAGTCATAAACATTTTCACTCTCTCACATATGGCTGTTAACTAGGTAGTACTCTTCCTGTTATGTCAAGCCTAAGTAACCTACACTTAGAGCATAAAACTAGCCATGAGGTCATTGTGAGTTGTCATGATTATTCTGCCAACCTGAATGTGAAATGATAATTTTACCGAAGTAGCATTTGCAAGGCACCTTTCTGACTGGACCTTCAAGATCTCTCACATATCCAACAGCTACTCCCATTTTCTCCAATTCAATAACAATCAATATATTAGATCTCCATGTTTTATCCTGCCATGGGCAATGGAATCACAATGCCTTTGTCAAATGACTGCATATTCTAGGTTGTCTAAAATTCTTCTTTCTTCTTTTGAAAAAATGATATTACCCTGCTTTGTTTATCCCGTACAGTACAAGGGGCTGCCACTAGGGCCATAGCCCCTTGCGATCCTTCTAATGTATTTTCTATAGGACTCTGCAAAATGTTAGATATTAAAGAATCCTGGGCTAACAGTTGGCCATGTACAACCTGAACTTTAGTGTTCCTCATGTAATTGTTATGGTAATTTGCAGCTTCTTTGGGCAACAGTAACAGTCCTTTGCATCAAAGAGAAAAGCTTTATCTCCTGGCTGTTGGATATTACAGGAGCCATGAGTATTCAAGGTGTCGGCAGCTTTTGGATCAATGTTTGGAGGTTTGTGTTTCTTCACTTTGAGATATTAACCGGCCAGAAAGCCTATTTTCTTAACGTTTAATATGATGCCCCTTTTTTTCATTTTTTTGGGTTGACACTGTTGCTCAAGAGCTGAATACTTTCAAATTTTGTTTCTAATAGTCTGCTGGGAGCCTGGGAATATTGAGACTCTTTTTATTCTTATGAACCATCCAACTTTTTGTTTTATGGATATAGTAGTTTTTTATTTTTAATGATTAACTAAATTCTTTTTCTGTAGTCGCTACCTAATTTATCAATGATTGTCGTTTTGACATATTGGTCATATGTTCTCAATCTCATATTATTAGCATATGGAATTATTGACCATATTAGAAGGCTAATTGATTGCATTCTTGCAAATTAGTTTGATCATATGAGTTCAGAATTTATCACAACCTAATCAAAACTTTGTTATCATTTGTGTATACCATTACCTATTATGACATGGATATCTATGAATCTATCATAAATGATTCAGTCTCCGAATTTTGTTATAAACAAGTAATTATTAAATTTGTTTATTTATTTTCCGTTGGATGCTATTTGGTCTTGCAGATTGCACCTGATTGGAGGCAAGCTCTGTCTCTCAAGCAAACAGTTGAAGATAAAATTGCTAAAGGTAACAACTGCATTTGGTTTTGAGTTTACTTTTATCACACCAAAGCATCAACTGAAGTACTTGCTCATTTCATGCATTTCAATGCAGATGGTGTTATTGGAATAGGCATCACTGCCACAGCTGTGGGACTTATAGCTGGTGGAATTGCAGCAGCATTGGCCCGCAAGAACTGAGAGACAGTCCCAACAAAGCTCATAGTGACATGCTTTCGTTTTTGGCCTCTTGATGTTTTACCTTTCTTCTGGAAGCTTGTTTAAAAATGTCAACGAGAAATAAACCTCTAATGACAACTACAAGCTTGTAATGTTTTTTACTTTCAAGGAGCATTTTTCTTTAATACATACCATCGGGTTCTATATATTATTGTTTCCGTTAGTAGTTTATTAATTATTATGTCTGCAGCCAATCGTGTTGATGTTGCCTCACCAGGCTGGAGAACCGATTTCAAATTGGATAAATCTGTTTACATTCATGAAATCTTACAATTGCACCGCTGATTTAATATAAAACACTAATTGGTTGTAGTGATATTTCATAATAATATATGATGTGTAAAAAGAGGTTTAAGCGTGGTGTAAACTATGCAACACGTGCGCAAAGTTTAAGCTGATATCTCATCCCACTGATGTAAAATACTTGAGATGGAAATATGGGATGTTTTGCGAGGATCGCATCGTCATTTTCTGTTCAAGATGTCAATCATTAAATATGTTTTAGCAATCAATTAGTGTAGAATTGGAGTCAACAGAACTCGAATCAGAAAATGGAATTGAAAGCATCAGATTTCTGATATATACACTCAATATGTCTCAATCAATGCATATTGACGTGGTCTAGTTTCCATTTAGTTAACTCAAGCACTGAAGTACCACTGTTGTTAACCAAATCATAGCCAATAATTTCAGAGTACAAGCAAAGCCAAACTAATTGACAGATACATTTTCACCCAGTTCAACAACAAAAAATTAAAATGGGAAGAATCAAACAGTGACAAAATTACATAATTGTATATCACTCACTACTGGCAAGAGCTGAATGCAATACATCTTCCAGATACTTCTCAGCAGCAGCATACTGCCGTTTCTTATCCTCAATTGCTAAGGCAGCCAAAGCCTTATCCTGCACCATCACCACCAGCACAAAAATATAATTAGAATAAAAATAAATAAAACATACAATGCTCCAGAACATGTTACAGTATAAGAATAAACTGAAAAATGAAATACCGGAGGCAAGTCTTGGTAGCTCCTCAGAGTATCAAGGATTGGCTTAGTTTGCTTCTCTAGCTCCTTTCTATGCTCTGCCATTTCAACCAACACCCCATGGCTAATCTCAGGGGTATAACCCACACGATTGAGCATAGCCTATGACAATAATTCTTTGCATGATTTTATGGAATAAATTGGGAAATGAAGAATATAAATTTAACCAAGATCAAAAGTATAAAAAAAGTACATGGAATAATGATTTCAAATAATCATATGCACAATTGCAACTTAGGCAATACTGCTGAGTAACACCTGAAAATCGTGAAAAGTCAATAATGATTTGCAATCCAAATTTGCTAAATTTACAGTAGTTCTCCGAATATTACACTCTAGGCTACATGCTATCTTTATTTTCTGTATGCATACTATCAAGCAAGCCAAGGCAAGATGAATGAGATCTGATACCAACATCTTTGAATATTTACATAAAACAAATGTATATCTCTCCAATAACACATACACAAGAATTCCTATAACCATGAAGTCCCAGACAGTTTAGATTAAAATATTGAAATTCAGTAGATGATAGATCTTTAAATTGGTGAGTCTGCATATATAATCAATCAATACTATAATAGTTCAAGTTTCTGTGTGAAATTTTGGCCACTTATCCTTCTTTTCCTATACTACTAACGAATAAACTAAAACTTAATTTTCATTCTTGTAAAAAGGATCAAATTCTTAAGAAAGGACACTACCTTGTAGTTGGCACATTGCTGCATGTATTGCCTTTCTTTTGCAGCCATTACTTGCAAGTTTGTCTTCCAGTTTTCCATTTGACCCTCACATGCAGCCACCTCATCCTCTAATTGGGCAAGTGTTCTGATAAAATTGTTTCAAGATTTATTAGACAAAGAAAGAAAAGTAGCTTCTACTCAAAGCTGAATTATTCTAACCATCTCCACATATGGATTTCATAGGAATGTTACTTGCATAGGTATTTTAAAGCACACATTCATCTGAAACATACCTTTTCAAATAAGTTAGCCTGGATATAGCCTTCCTAGTGTAATCAAGAAGAATCTTGGACTCCTTCTGTACTTTAGCCCTCTTCTCCTCCACACCAGTTTTTCTCAACGAAATATCACCCATTGCCACAAGAAAGCTAAATACATTTCCACGTTTCAAATTTTGAAAGCAGCAAAACAGTAAATAAACCATAAAGCTGTAATGGTGAAACTCACCTACTTAGTTCAGTGTCTCTGATATTCAACAAATTAGCCACATTTGCAAGAACTTGTGCTGATGCAACCACATTTGAGGGCAAACCCTCTTGGGCCAACCCCGCATTCTCCAATATCTCCCTAATCCTAGCCGCTACAACAACAAAATTAACAAATAAAGCTGTAATTCGTGAAGATCCCCTGATTTTTGAAAACTCATTTCACCAAATAATTTCTACACAAACCTTTAGAGACTACAAACCATCAATTGCAGTCATCATCATCATCTCTAAGAATTACATAAATTTAAGTGCTTTAACACACACCAGAGATCAAAATTACAAAAATTTCGCCGTGAAACCCTACCTTGAGATCGGTACTCCGCGGCCTTGTGGCGAAAATCACGAGCAACAAGACGGGCGGCTTCATCTTTGGCTTTGGAGACAGTTAACAAATTGTACAAATGAGCAACACTACGAGGAGTGTATTCAAATTCAGGGACGGGTTTGCCAGCGGCTTCAAATGTCTTGGCTAGCCATTCCTTAACTTCCCCAATTCGAGACGCATCGGAACCACTCTTTGTTTCTGTTAGCAGAGCATCTTGATCGCTCATCTTTCTTTCAAAAATAATTTGGCTTTTTAATCTTCAATGGCTTATCAAGCTATGTTCATAGAGATGAAGATCAAACTATGAGACAGTCAATAGAAATGGAGGGATAATTGAACTTAAGCTTTCATCTGCATAAGGAAGGGTGCCAATGCTATTGCTATGCTCTTGTTGGAGAAATGTATCATATAATTTTGTGCAGTTTTAAAAACTTTTTTTTTATCCTACAATATGAAATCATTTTATTGCCAATCTAACGAAAGGCTAGTCTCAAGTTTGATGACTAGCAGGTAATCTGAAGTTACAGAGAAAAGTTATAAAAAAAAAAGTTAAATTACTATAATTTCTTTTATTTGTTGAATAAAAATTTAAGGTGAGAAAATACTATATACTTATAAATTACTTACTTGCAGTAAAATTTGAATTTAGACTTTATAAGCGAAGTAATTCTTTCATTACCAATTGAATTAATCTCGTTGACTACTACAAATAAGGTTGAGTGAAGCTTTTACAAAAATTTGAAATAATTGAGTATTTGGTATATTTTGGTAAAAACCTTATTTATAAAACTAATTAAAGTTGAGATTATTATTTATGAAAATAGATAAATTGCCTCGTATTATATAATTTAGGATGGAAAAATAACGTAAAATAAAGTATATCACCTCAAATGGAAAAAATAAAATAAAATAATGTAGAATGAAATATTTGATGTTTTTAGATATCAAATTATATATATTTTCCTCCATCATTAAAATTGCATAATACTAAATGCTACTCTAACCTAGGATATCAAATTCATAAAACTTGTTTATCTTGGCAGTATCTCTATAATGTTTTTAGTATTTGGAAAAATAATTATTATGAGTAGATCTTAACTCAAATCTTATATTTCATAACCAACAAACACTTAGTTCAACTAATAATAAAATAAATTTTAAGTGTGTACCCTNCTAATAATAAAATGAACTTTAAGTGTGTACCCTTAACTATGGTCCCCAATTAGGTAAAGTAAAAATACCGTGATATTAACCAAAAAATCTTATATTTCATAAGAAATTTAATTGATTAATAATCATATTATCAGTTAAAAAATAAATTTAGTGACATTCAATATAACTTAATATGAGTTTAAATAATGTATCATAATATCACTATGGGGGTAAGCAAGACTTGCCCATATTTCATATAAAGCTCCACTTTATTATCAGTCTTTTGCGGCGAAGAGACATGGTTTATCTTCTAGGCTTTGCACATCACACAAGTATAAAATATTCAAAGGTTCTGGTTGTTCTCCATCAATGTTTGGAGGTCTCTCTCTTTTACTTGTAGTCTTGTTCTCACAGACTCTGCTCACTATGTTTATACTGAAACCTGTTTTTTGGTACCCGGCTGTGTCACTCAAGAAAAGGGTTGAAGATCGAATTGCTCAAGGTAAATAATCCCTGAGATTTGCATTTTCAGCTTACATTTTTCAGAATCAACTGAAAGGATTCAAGGAGAGAAAAAGAAACAGCAAGCCACCTTATTTACAGAAATTTTACCATTCATACAGCATGGTGCAAAGTGCAAACCATATAAAAGTACCCACTATTTTTCACAATCATAAACTTCCTTCCTTACTTCACCATGGAACA
Organism: Cercis canadensis; assembly: GCA_003255065.1. Taxonomy (NCBI): domain Eukaryota; kingdom Viridiplantae; phylum Streptophyta; class Magnoliopsida; order Fabales; family Fabaceae; genus Cercis; species Cercis canadensis. The sequence goes on from QAOA01002849.1 coordinate 808,244, forward strand.
TCAGCTAACTAAGAGTTCAACTAGCAACATACAAGAGAAAACAATGCATCACCAGACACAGCGGTAAGTGACATGCATTTGGGTGATTTCACCGCTGTAGGTAATTTTAACCACTTGCCCCCTCTCTAGTCCATAGTATCGTGCCATTGCATCTCTCTGGAGCATGCGCGGAAGCTAGACAAAAACCAAACTTTAAATGAGAATACAACCAGTGTTAAAATCTAATATTGTAAACTTAAGACAATTATCCTTTTAGATAGTTATAGGTGACACTGACAATGTAATCCATTATCCATCATCAGACTGAGATATTTCCTTTGAGGCTTTTCTCAAGTTTTATCCGCTGACCTGGTTTTCTTCTAAGTTGTACTTCTTTAGAAGGTCTTGTTTCTCTTTTTCAGTCAGCACCACAAGCTTTGGCTTTAAGACATGCTTTGTAATATTAACAAGCAAGTCTGTGATCTGAACAGTGGAGACAAAAATTGTCTTTAGATTTTGGGCAAAAAACAGATAATCTCTGTTCAGTATAGTTAAGAACATCAGTCAACAAGTCTCATTGGAGAAAACTTCCTCAGAGAATTACAAACACAAATGCATAAACAGTAAACCCAACTTTATCAACTACCGCCTTTCTAGTTAACAAGTCAAGCAATTTATTAAGGGATTTCCAAGTCATAAAGTAAATAACAACGTTGTAAGGAGCATATAATATGCCCTTAGTATGAAACATCATAAGCAAATTAGGCTACAAACTCAAATCACTCAAATATGAAACATCACCATAACCCTACAATATCTAAGTATCTCAAGTATAAATTTTGTTTTACAAACAATTACATGCCAATTTTTTTCTTTCCCAATTAACTCCCTGCCTTATGCTGTGACAGAATGTCAGATACACTTGAGGGGTTTAGCAATGGGCATCCAAGTATATTGCTTTAGCAATGGGCATCTTAGAAGGGATTTCCATTTAAAATGGCGGAGATTGCATCACAGCTTATGCCCATTTGCCTTCTAGTTTCCAAGTATTCTCACTCTCACATTATTGTTCCAACATTAAGAACCTTTGTTGAAAGTGTCAATATATCCAACTTAAAATTACGTTAAGATTTGAAGTAATCACTCTTTTCTTTTTTCCCATTCTTCCACTATGCATATGAACAAATCCCAACTAACTATTGTTTCCTCTTTATCAGTAAATGAGTACTAATTATCTATTGAGTTATCTTTTCATGCACGCCAGCAAGTATAGGCTCATGTGTGAGGTCAACTACTGATTTAATCATACAGCGGGGCAAGGCTCCCTCCCAAAATGTCACTTGAAAATGTTCGATCTCAGTCCAAGCCTAATTGATGAAACATAAGGAAAAGACAAGGTTCATATACAACTACTAGTATTTGTACTAGTCCAAGAAGGCAAATATCTAACACATCATTTCCATGTCCTCTGATACCACTTAGAATGCTTCTTCAATATGCTATTTTGACAGACAGAGGAAAATATCACACAGAATCCATGAATATTGATAATGTACTATTCTTAAGTCTTATTTTCATAATGTAAGAATACAATAAATGGTGTCCTACTGCAGAGCATTTAGAAAAGAGGAGGCTATTGGTAATCCATGAGTCAAAATTAAAATCAAAGAAATAAAATTGCCCCTGCAAATAAAAAAGCAGCCATCTGTGGGGAAACCAACCTGGAAGAGTTCAACTTTGAAAGGGAAGAGATTTACAGCTTTCAAGGCCTGGCTGGTAACATGATTTTGCAGTATCAATATGAGGCCAGTTAAAGTGTCTTTGTTAGCAATCTGAGTTAAAATGCTGCGGATGACATTAACTTTTACAACACCTGGGCCACAGAAAACGACCAAAATCTGCAATGCAACATATTGAAGGAAAGGAGAGAATTAATGATATAAAATATAAAAGGGTAATATTAAATTATTAATAGTAATATTACCCTCTTGGAAGTGTCGAAAGTGTGAGTGGCGGAGAATCGGAGGCGGTCAATGTCGGGTGTTTGGCCGTGAATGGATCGGAAATCAGAGAGAGAGAGGTCAATTTCTGAAGAAGGAATAGCGAAGCCTCTGTCTCTGAGCATCTCAAGCACAGTTCTGCGTGACAAGTAGTATCTCTGACTCTCACTGCTCTCTTCGTCCACATAGCAACTCAAGCAACGCCCTCGTTGCACTTGCACTTGCACTTGCACTTGCACTTGCACCCCATCCATCTCCATCTCCCCCGAATACCCATTAATATTATCTTCCATCTCTTCTCTTCAAAATTCTCTCGCTCTCTCCTTTCTCTCTCTCCCACTCAATATAACTTAACTCCTAACTGGAGGATTACTGTCTCACTTTGACCTTTTAGAATCACAACACAAGTATCAATTGGGAAAGTTTGGTGGGTGACCTAATTTTGAGTGAAAATCAGGTCACACTATCATTTTCGTCATGAATTCACTAGATACCGACAACCCACTTTTACTCTTCTGCTCACCTCGTAAAAGACGCTCACTTTTTTATTCTTCTGTTACCTTTTCGACACCCACGACGAGTTACAAACTCAGGTTTTGGAACCCACTCCCCACAAATGTAATTGTACTTTTATTTTAACAACAAAAAAGAAAGGAAAAGAAAAGCTCCCATTTGTTCTGGGCTGGGCCTCTAAAAAGCTCGGCCCAAACTCATTAAATAAATAGTTGCTACAAGAATTAACAAGCTAAAAATAAGAGTATTGGGAACTCATACGCAGAAAATAGAATTGGGTGTCAGATTCTACAATTCATACGATACGCACACCTTGCTTTTAAATGTTGGACCTTTCTAGATGATTTTCTTTTTGGCCATTATTTAAAGCACTATCTATGACCTTNTAAAAAGCTCGGCCCAAACTCATTAAACAAATAGTTGCTTCAAGAATTAACAAGCTAAAAATAAGAGTATTGGGAACTCATACGCAGAAAATAGAATTGGGTGTCAGATTCTACAATTCATACGATACGCACACCTTGCTTTTAAATGTTGGACCTTTCTAGATGATTTTCTTTTTGGCCATTATTTAAAGCACTATCTATGACCTTGGACCTTTGACAGCTATCAACTGTATGAAGCTTCCTTGGGAACATTAATTCCATATGATCATCTGATATGGGAACCGTATAGCAGACATGTGAAATGTGATACAAATGGCATTGGGAGGGGCCCTACAATTACAGGAATTTAAGGCCTCTTCATTTTTTATTTTCATATCAAAGCCATACATACACTTTAGATTTAAACCTAGCATGCACTAAATCTAATGTTCCATTCATCAAATTCCTTGTTCATATGAATAAAGTTGATATGAAATCAACCATAAAATTTTGCTGAATGACAAGATTAGCTCCAACTTGTGATAATGACCCATTGGATACAGTAGCAAAAAAAAGAGCCATTGGATAGCCTATTTTGGCCCAAGGTGACAAAGCACAAACGCCGAACACAGAAATTTTGGCTTCTGTTTGTATCCTTGTTAAATGGCAAGAGTGCAGTTTTAATTGATATGCCATAACAAGAGATGTGACAGCTTCAAACGCTTAAAATTGGATCCAAGCACATAGATATAAATAAAAATGTCACTTTTATTTTATATACTGTTGAGAGAGGTAATGAACAATAGTGAAGCAAAACTCTAACAATAAAGAGACTTAAATTTATGAGCCTAAAAAAGAAGGAACTTGAAGGCATTCATTCAATTCATAGTGGAAGAGTAGTTGTTAAAACTTATCATGAGAACTTCAGCAAGAGAAATGGATCACTAATTGTGAACCATTCCAGAGTGTTATCAAGAGCACTTCTCAATTCCTCTTCTTCCTCATCAAGAGCAGCAAGCAAGGCATCTTATCAAGCCATTCTCATTACAATCTGGGCACCTTTTCAATTCCCCTTGTTCTTGATCAAACACCTTCCTGCTACCATTGCAATTTGGACAGGGCACAAATCTGGCATCTCCACAGCTCTCACACACAAACCCAGGATCCTGAAGAGGGAAACCTTTGAGGAGATTGGCCAATTGTCCAGCTTCATTAAGTTGCTTAATTTCCTCAACACCACCCACATACTTGCCCCTAATAAAGACCTGTGGCAAGCTCAATACTTTGCCTGCAAATGCATTCTGCAATTCCTTCCTGTAAGAGGAATCCATGGAAATGTCCCTTTCATCTACTGCAACTCTAAATCCCCTCAATATCATCCTCACTGAACAGCAATCTTCATAGGTCTTACGGATCCCTCTCAGACTCGTAAAATAAACAACTATTCTATCTTCAATACCTGGTAAATGACACAAATTGTTACAAAACGAAGAAGAATTCAAAGGGCTAGACCCCATTGACCTGACACTTCTGGATAGGTTGCTCCCTAGTTGCCTGGACGACAATGCTCTCCTGTAACTCCATGCCACATTCGGGTCCAATTTAGCAAGCAAAGCTTCCTCTGATAAATGCTGCCAAAGTGGCTTCTTGGCCGAAGAAGGGGATGAATTATCCTTAACTATTTCTAGGGATTTCAGTGATTCAGACGAATCAAGCAGTTTCTTTGCAGACCCATCAAAGGTTGTGTACCTGCATGAACTGGTTTTGCTGGAAACCTTCAAATGAGGCTTGGAAATATCCTCAGAATCATCGTCCAAGCCATCCATGAGTTCCCAAGTGTTGATTACAGAGTCTGGGGACAATGAGTGCTCTGCTTCGGTTTGACTTTCGTTGGCGAGATGGGAAGGAGATTGGGACCCAACATTACAGTTCAAGTTAGGGTTTTTAAGATCTGATGGGTCAATTAGGAGAAGAGAACCATAGGTGGTGGAGGTGAGGGAAACCAGGTGGTGGGTGTCACCCTTTTTGGTTGGAGGGTGATGCACCAGAGGCATTGGAAGAGACAGAGCTCTAGGAACTGGTGGTGAAGAATTGGAGGAGGAGTGTGAATCTGAAGAAGAAGCAAGAGATGAAGAAGAAGGATGTTCTCGGTTTTTAGCAACTATGGTGGTGGGTCGTGAGGCTGAGCAGCCCATGAATGAAAAGCAAAATTGAGAGTGATTGAAGAAAAGGGATTAGCTTGTTTTGTTTTCTTTCTCTCTGAACTGCTTTTTCCCCTTGTCTATCTCTCTCAAGCTTTTTGGGTTTGGTTGCTTTGCTGCTGTCTTCTTTAGAAGACCTTTACCTTTGTGGAATTATGGTTGTCCTTTAGAGAGAGAGAAAAAGAGAGGGGCTGATTCTAGAGGTATTACGTTCTGGGAGCTTTTGGAGGCTTAGATGGAAAGGAAGAAATGGGTACAGAAAGAAAGAATAGTGTGGGGTGAAGGGGAGCTTTCAAGGGGGTTGGAGGGGGAAGATGATGAACATCAATGCTGAAAAATCGCGGTTAGGAGCACCATTTTTAAATGCAACTACTGTTGATAAGTCCGTCTTGGCTAACAAAGCGGTTAGTTGCTTTCTCTTATGCACATTTCATTAGTCATTTTTTATTTGAGTAAAACCTATTTTTTCACGTGGAAACAAAATGCATTTGACTTTCCAGAAAGAGTAGTTAAACTGGATTTCCAAGTTCTCTTTTTTAATTAATAAATCGAAAATGTGCTTTCTAAATGTGGGCGTTTTATCTTATGAATCAGGCTTTTTACTGCTTAACTATTTCCTCACTTCATCTTTCTACCATGACACCATGTTCATTTGGTTTAGCTTCTCTAATTTTACTCCAAAATCCCCAATAAATGCCCATCCTTACATTTTGAATCATAATTTGGATATATATATATTTGGCCTGTTATTAATAGCTTAAACTACAGGTAGCGAAAGAAATTACAACATAGTAATTACTCAGTCCAATCAACAAGTTTTTTTTAAAAAAAAAATTAAATTAATATGTATCGAGTTCATTCAGATGGTGGGTTGAAACTTGTTCAAGCCCTTCTTTCCCCACTTAACAAATGGAGAAAACATATATTAAGCAACTTAAACTCATTGTGCTTGTTAGCCTATAGCCACACGTGTCTCAAAGGTAAACGTGGATCCAACTCAATATTCTTTCCTAGCAACCAAACAGAACAGATAATCCATCACCCAAAAAACAGAAAAAGACTATCACCCAACTGGTAAGGTATATAACCACACCACTGATTTATGATGTTTCAATATTTTTCTTCTTTATGGTGATTTGACATTATAAAAGAGAAAGAAAGATGAAGAAATATGTTCATTTTCATAGCAAAAATAAATAAATAAAAACTATTCATATCCATTAGTTGTGATTAAGAGAATCCAATAACATACCACCAAGCCTGCCTTGTGGTTGAGACTTAAGCGACTCATTCTCTTCCTCAATCAAAGGTAATATTAGAAAAAAAATAACTAATTTGTTTAAGTATGAGCCTAATATTCTTCCATGGATTTATAAGGTCTCACATTTTTTTACCTATTTTACTGATCTACTACCCATTTTACAATTCAAAGAAAATCAGGTAAGATTTATTTGATGTGAACCATTTGACCAAACTAATCATGATCGTCCTTTTAGTAACATGTATAATCCTCTTAATTGTGATTGATGTTAACTCTAAATGTCGTTTTAAGTCAAATTAAAATCATAGTTTTCAACCAGTAACATCTATCAGTATCCAATTAATAGTGATTAAGCAGGGAAGAAATCTAATGGAGTTAAGCTGGCAGATAATGACGGCTTTGTAACCGAATGACACTAACCTTTACATACAACGATAAGCAAAAGTACCATAATCATGGGCTAAACAGCGGCTGAAAGGGTTAGAGAAGGAGAGTTACCCATATTCTTTAGACCACGGGTAAATATAATACACACACACACACACACACTTGATGAAGGTAACAGAGTTTGGGAGCATTTGACACTAGAAGAAAAAAAGTGTGGCATGATCAGCAATAATCAAAAGGAGGAAAAGATTTTAACAAAAGTTGCCATCATATGTACCCTCAGAAGCAGATTGAAACGGACATTTGATGAATATGCAGGACCACATGGCAGCCAAATTAGGGCAGTGACACCCAGACCACAGGCCACAACCACAACTCCATTGTTCCTATGCGGCTCTGAGCTGCTAAAGTAACTGTCTCATCTACTTTGTTGCTTTACTCAAAACCCTTTTCAAATTTCAAAAGAAAATATGAGGAAATGCTACTCTTATTCGCGCTCAAGTTAATTGCATATGTTTTCATTCTTATCAAACATTAACAAAGGGAGCTTTTCTTAACCAGAAATATCTATGGTAATAGAAGCATTTTGGGTTTACTATGAATCAAAAACAACAGAGGATAAGATGCAGAAGGAATGGGACACCGCCTCAGGTTAAGCTTTAAAATAGGGGGAAAGAGAGAACCAATGTTACAGATTGTTTTAAATTGTTTTTTTTCCCGCTAAATATGTATGTATCTAATGGATATTAGAGAAATGTCTATAATCCTAACACGGTCGATAAATTTAATCAAACCTAATTAAGAAGTTACAAATATTAGTCTAATAGTCTTCATCCCCACATGGTGCGAGTCATACTTATATTTGGGTTGTCTTATGAAATCTCTCTCAGTTTGGTCCAATTTTACTGCACAGATAGCAGACATCTGGCAAATATAGATTGATCTTCTTCCACGAAATACAAGAATTCCGGAAGATCCAATTAAACAAAGTGAAATGAAACTCATGGTAGAGTAGCAGGGAGGTTTATATGATTACAAATCATTTACCAAAAAAAAAGAAAATGGACTACACTTGCAAACCTGTGAACTAAAATATAAACTACTCAGACAGAACAAAGGCCATATTTTCATTTTGTCGACATAAATCTCTGGTACATGAGCTATCTTGGGCCAATCCTCGCCAACATTCCTTGGGCATCTTGTACTTAACAGAGGACATTGATCAATATGCAATACCTGTAGAGCTGCAAGAAAACGAAACCCATCTGGCAAATATAGTAGGTTGGGGCAACATCTAAGGTAGATACGGTTCAGTGGTAAGAGGTTCCCCAAGCATTGAGGCAATCTATGATGAACAGATAATGCAGAGTGCTTGCATAGCATTCAGGCATATTGGGTAGAGGGACCAACCTTGGTAGACCATTGATGGTTAATGAGCGAAGACCAGAAAGACCTCGTATGCACTCCTCAATCGAACTTATCTTTGGACAGTTGACAACCTCCAGATTCTCAAGAGCAGTGTAGTTTTCCATGTTCCTTGGCAAACAAATTAATTTGCTATAGTTATGGATATGCAGTGTTCGAAGGGAACTCAACTGCTGCATCCCTTCAGACAAAGATAAAAGATTATTACAATGCAAAATTGCCAAGGACTGAAGGGAGGTTAAATTTCCAAGTTGTTTCTCCCAAATACGCATTTTAGGAGAGTTTATGATGAAATGTCTGAGTGAAACCAACTTATCGAATCTTCTGGGGAAGGAATTAATTTGCACACAGCCCAAAAGCTTCAATGTCTGTAAAGAATGCAGCCTGCAAATGGAATCAGGAAGGTACTTGGGGTCTTGGTTACCCTTCAGATTTAGATACCTTAGATGTTTCATATCACCAATGCTTCTGGGTAGATATTTTATGCCCGAATAGCTTAAATCCAAAACGCGCAAGTAAGTCGAACCAAAGAAAAGAACATCCAGAAAGTATTCTGAAGAGTTTCCCATATTAATGGGCAAAAGAAGTGTTCTCAACTTTGATACTTTTGAGTAAGGGCCTTTCGTCTTCCCTAAGGTAATTGCCCGAAAATGACACATTCCTAGTGCTTTCAAACATATTTGTACTATCAAAGTTAACTGTCAAGCACTCTGCCCCTGCTATTGATTTAGCAAGATCATGCACTAGATCATGCATTCTGTACTTCACTATTTCAGCTTTATGATTCTCACGAACAACATCAAACAAGGACCTGGACACAAACTTCCAACATCTTCTAATTGCTGATATCTGTTAGATGAATGAATGAAGTCTTGTGCTCAAATGCTTGGTCTTTAGGAAGTAATGAGCAATACGCAAAGCATTCTTTTAGACGGGAAGGTAACTGGTCGTAGCTCAACTTTAGCACAGGCAAAATATCATCTTCTCCTTGAGCTATATGCCAAATCTCGTCATTATTTAACACAAACAACCAGTATGATTCTTCTGTGGTCAAGTACAGTAAGCTTCCAAAAGTGCGTATTGCTAAAGGTACTCCTCCACATTTGCTCACTATCTTTTGAACTATTTTTGAAGGTTTTGGTACCATGCACTTTCTCCCTCTCAGAAGGCGCATTTCTCAAACAGAGACCAACAGTCATCATAAGGCAGACCAGCTAAATGATACCAACTAACCCTGCCCATTATTGAATCTGCATATCTGTTGCGCGTTGTCACCACAATTTTGCTTCCCTTGGTATCATTTTCTAACAAATTGTTCAGCTTAACCCATTCCACACGATTTCCATTCCAAACATCATCAAGGACAAGCAAGAATTTCGTCCCATTCAACATCTCCAGGAGGCAAACACACAGTCCCAAAATCAGCACCAGTTGCTGCTCTTGTAATTTCCTCCACAATCTTCCTTGCATTCAAATCATCAGATATACACACCCAAATTCTCAAATCAAAATACCCTTTGACCCTAACGATGCCTGAGCTTGAGGTCGGGCGAAATCACCAAGGTCGGTTGCCTGTTCTGACTGGCGAGTGACCGAGTTTCTTGCAGGTGAAAACTATCGGGCCGGGTTAAGTTTCCCGGGCTCCGAAGATTAAGTCAGATCAGTTTTGTCTGAGAAGCAGAATTATGATTGTCAACTAGTGGGATTTTTTGTGCCCCCTTCTTGTATTGGGTCAGGGGCTATTTATAGTAAATAGAAAGCATGATCTGGCGAGTCGGGCAAACGCGCGACCCGTTTGATGTTTAGGCCTTTCGGGTCATATCTTTGTTTGGGCTCTACTGTATGTGGGCCCATACTTTAAGGCCACCACACTTGCCCCAAAAAGGAAGTCCGAGACTTTACGTTCTCGGATTCGAAAGAAAATGGCGCCAAGCTAAAATGTTTCATTTTAAGTAAACGGTTACCTTTTTGCCACCTGTCACGGCAGGAATGGGATGGCAGGTAATTACTCCAGAGGCTGCAGGGTGTGTCTCGAGGTGAGTAATGGTGGTATATGAGGCGACGTTGTCGCTTCGCGGACTATGATACGGCGCTAATCCGGACCGTTGGACGAGATTCATCTGGTCCGTTAGATGGAGGAATTAGAACGGTATAAATATGGTAATTTTACATTTTGTTACACTTTTTGTGAATGACTCCCAGAGGTTGTGCTGAGCTTTTGAAAAAAAATTGCACTTTTGCCAACATTCTTTCGAGGAGTTTTGTTCTCTCGAGCTTGCAATAATCAGACCACAGGTAGCTTTTTCTTCTTCTACTCGAAATGGCTTCTTCTAGTGAGGTTTCCACTTCTTCTTCTAGTTCTTTGAGCGAGGGGCCCCCTGAGAGAGTCTCTGTCCCTTTATTTATTCATCAAAGAGTTAGGGGAGTTAAACCGTCGATTAGGGCCAGGCATATCCAAGCTTTGTGGGATAGTCATGTAAATGTGAATACCGACTACCATGATTTTGACCTAGAGCCCTGCTCGAGGAATGCTCCTGTTTGTGAAAATTGCCCTAGGAACAACTTTTTTACGTTTAATGCTGCTTTTCTTGACCGAGCTGGGGCCGAGCTTCCACTCACGGACTTCGAAATGGAGTTCCTACGAGTTGTGAATGCGGCCCCTACCCAGATTCATACAAACGGGTGGGGTTTCCTTAGGGCCTTTCAGGCCATGTGCAACGTTCTGTTTGTGAGTGCCCGGGTTGATGTGTTTTTTCATTTCTTCACTTTGAAGCACATTAGGGAGTCTGACCAAGAATATGTGTATATGGCGAGCCGCCCTAGATTGTCGCTAATGAAGCCAGTCGAGGATTCGGCCAAAGGGTGGAAAGACCAGTTTTTCCGGGTAACCATACCGACCTGGGATGGGATCCCCAGGTCGGACAAAGCATTTTTCCTCCAAGAGAATGGAACTCCCCGATTCCCTTTGCGATGGAATCAATACCTTAACAAGCAACCGGCTCGGGCCATGGGTGAATATGACCGAGAGGCTCGTCGGATAATTGAGGTCATATCCAAGTATACTTGCGAAAAGTCAAACCTCGTTCAGTTTAGGGCGAGAGATTTGATTGGTCGGTATAAATAGTCTTATTATTTTATTTCTGCTGTTTAAAAACGGTTGACAAAAAATGTTTCTTTGTGGTTTGTCTTGCATAAGAGAAAATCAGCAAAGCAGAGATTGTGCGTATTTCCAAACTCGCCAAATACCGAGGCCGAGAGCAGCCTGTGGCGACCTCCGAGCGTGGACCTGAACAAGCTGAAAATCCGACGGTTGTCACTGTAGCCGAGCCAATGACGGTTGTTGTAGCTGAAAATGCCGGGGAGGGTGAAGCGGCAGGCAAGCATGAAAATGTTCCCGAGGGGAATAGGGAGAAACGCCCTATTTCTGCCGACCTTCAAGGGAAAGGAAAGGGGGCTAAGAAACATAAATCCCATCGGGAGCATATCAGGTATGATGGCTCTTCTCACCGAGACGCTCGAGGGACCACAGTTGAGGTCAGAGGCCTCAAACTTTTTTCTACCGATTTGGTGACGGAAGATCCCAACCACGCAAGTTGCTCATACTGGAATACCCGGTTTCCTCTCCAGGAAAGGGTTGATTCGATTTTGACGAGAGTGGACACGGATCGACTCTCAAAAGCGCCAGTAGACATGCTACTATCTTATATGTTTTCGACCGCGACCAGGGAGTTAGCCATCGTGCGGAGTTTACAAAAGAGGATGGGGGGTCCAGACTTGACAAAAAGGGCGCAAGAGGCGGAGGCCGAGGCTCGTATGCAAGCAAAGGAGGCGCTGAAAGCTCTAGAAGAGGCCAGGGCCGAGGCGAAACAACTTCATGGTGAACGAGAGTTAATTTTGGCCGCCAAGGATGAGGCCGAGGCGGAGGTCAAAAAACTTCGCAGCGATGTGAAGAAACTCGAAGTCCGTCATGAGATGGGTACCAAGGTGCTGGAGGAGGCCCATGCCCGGGCATGCGAAGTACGAGATACTTTGCAAGAAATTCGATTGCAAATGCGCCGACGGGTAGAGAGGGCTCGCCATTCAAAAGCCAAGATGAGGAAGAGAGCCGAGGAAAAATTAGAAAGGAACTTTGCTCTTGCCCTTGAGCAAGGTTTCAATAATGCCGTGGATCAAGCTCGGCTGCAATTCCCCGACCTCCAAGTTGAGGAGATGGATTGTTTTAAAATTGTTCGGGGAGGGCAACTGGTGCATGATGATGATGATGGCGAGACCCCGGCGGGTGTGGATGAGGATGCGGAGATCCGAGTATTTGATTCTGGGGGGGGATTATGACTCGGCCACAGAGGAAGAAATGTATGGTCCCCCGGCTGTAGGGAGTCCCCCTGTAGAATAGGGCACTCTTTGTAATATACTGTATAAGAAATGGAGATTTTGCCTATGTGTATGAAGTGATTTTATGTTTTAACATAACAATAGCTTTTGAATGTTTGAGATCGGGTCTTAATAATTACGCATGAGAGAATAAGAATCTGATGATCCTAAGTGAAGAAAAGAAAATAAGTTTCGCAGAGTAAATAAAACCATGTTTTTCAGTGGCGTAATTTGTGTGTGCTTGGGTTTTACAGAGCATTTTAAGTCAGTTTTGCGGCGTTTGTACTTGCAAGAGAGTTTGGTAACAGTGTTTGTAATCGGATAAGGTTTGCACTCGTGTTAGAGGTTACAAACAAACAAAAGATGAGGTCGGTACTTTTGACCGGCCGAGGTGTGCACTCGCAATGGAGATTGCAAACGAAAGGTGAGCATGGTGTTTATAACCGGCTAAGGTTTGCACTCGCGATGGAGGTTGCAAACAAGAGGTGAGCACGGTGTTTGTAACCGGCTAAGGTCTACACTCGCGGTGGAGGTTGCAAACAAGAGGTGAGAACGGTGTTTGTAACCGGCTAAGGTTTGCACTCGCGGTGGAGGTTGCAAACAAGAGGTGAGCACGGTGTTTATAACCGGCTAAGGTTTGCACTCGCGATGGAAGTTGCAAACAAACAAACAAAAGTGAGCTCGGTATTTGTAACCGGCTAAAGTTTGCGAAAGTGTAAATGGAATAATACGCAGATTGAAAATATTTTACTGTTCATAGATTCTGAGATTAGTTACATTCCAAGTTCTGGGAATGGGAAGACCGTGCTTGGTTGCAATTTTGTAGGCGCCCTTCCCTAAGACTTCCTGTACTAAATATGGTCCCTCCTAATTTGGGGCTAGCTTGCCCTCGTCGAGGTGTTTCCTGGTGATGTCGGCTCTGCAAAGAACCAGGTCACCTTTTTTGAAATTCCTTGGTCGGACTTTAGCATTGTAGTACCAGGAGAGTCTTTGCTTATAGGCTAACATGGTCAGCCTTGTTTTTTCTCTGTCCTCATCGAGTAGTTCAAGGTTGGTATTCATGGATTCTTGATTATGATCAGCGTTGAAGTGCGCGCTTCTTCAGCTTGGTTCGCCGATTTCAATAGGTATCATAGCCTCAGCTTCATACGTGAGTTTATAGGGGGTTTCCCAGGTAGAAGTTTGTGGAGTCGTTCGGTAGGACCACAAAACCCAGGGAAATTCTTCAATCCATCGACCCTTGGTATGGTCTAGGCGTTTCTTCAAACCATCAAGAATGATCCGATTTGCTGCTTCTACTTGCCCGTTTGTTTGTGGATGCTCGACCGATGTATAATTTAACCGGATGTGTAGCTCCGCACAAAATGCTCGGAACCCGGCATCTGTGAACTGGGTCCCGTTATCAGTGGTTATGGTATGTGGGATACCGAACCTGCAAATAATAAAGGATTGGAAAAACTTTTTAGCATTTTTTGCAGTTATGGTAGCCAAAGGTTCAGCCTCAATCCATTTTGAAAAATAGTATATAGCAACGATAAGAAATCGTTTCTGCCCGGGGGCCCGAGGGAAAGGACCAAACAGGTCCAAACCCCATCGGCTAAAGGGCCATGGTTCGACCGTTGTAAAAAGGTCGGATGATGGCGCGATGTGAATATGGGCAAATTTTTGACATTTATCACATTTCTTCAGGAGATTTGTAGCGTCTACTCTCAGAGTCGGCCAGTAATAGCCAGATCGAAGAGCTTTGGATGCTAGAGAACGGGCGCCTATGTGATGGCCACATATGCCTAAGTGAATCTTGCGTAAGACGTAAAGTGATTGCTCAGGAGTCAGACACTTGAGGAGTGGGGTACTGTATCCACATTTGTACAGAGTTCCTCCTTCAAGGCAATAATTGCAGGTTGTTCTTTGCAGCTTCCTTGCTTGGACCTTCTCGGATGGAAGTTCCCCGGTTTGCAGGTAGCGGATAATCGGGGTCATCCATGATGATGCTTCTTGATCGATGTTGGCTACCTCTTCAGGATTGACGCTTGGATGTAGGATTGTCTCCTGAATGATCGTTTGGTTGTGGCTAGGTTTTTTGCTGCTGGCTAACTTAGAAAGGATGTCGGCCCGGGTGTTTTCCATTCTTGGGACATGGTGTATTACAAATTCCTGAAAACGAGAGATATAAGTGTTGGTAGTGGCCAGGTATTTGGACATTAAGGGATATTTTGCTTGGAAATTTCCCTTAATCTGACTTATGACTAGCTGTGAGTCCGTTTGGACTTGAAGAGTTTCGGCACCCAGCTCGAGAGCTAGGCGCAAACCAGCTATTAATGCCTCATATTCCGCTTGGTTATTAGATACCGGAAAATCAAAACGTAGGGATTGTTCAATAATGACTTCCCCTGGCCCTTCGATGACTATGACAGCACCTCCTCCTTTTAAGTTGGAAGACCCATCTATGGAAAGTGTCCACTGAGGGGAAACTTCTGCTCCGAGGTCGCCTGTACGAGTCATTTCGACTACAAAGTCGGCGAGGGCTTGGGCCTTGATTGCCCCCTTTGGTTCGTAATTTAACGAATGCTCAGAGAGTTCCACCGACCAACCCAACATGCACCCTGCAAGGTCGGGTTTTTGAAGAATTTGTCGAATTGACTGGTCGGTTCAGATAGTTATCAAGTGATTTTGAAAGTACGGGCGCAGACGCCTAGCTGAAAGGAGGAGTGCGTAAGCGATTTTTTCGATTTTGCAGTATTTGAGCTCTGATGCTTGGAGGGCGTGGCTAGTATAGTACACCGGGTATTGTATTTTGTCTTGTTCTCTGACTAGAGCTGAACTTACTGCATGTTCGCTGCTGGCCAGATATAGGAAAAGGATTTCACCCTGGTGGGGTTTGGAGAGGATAGGAGGTGAGGCCAGATACATTTTCAACTGGTCGAATGCTTGTTGGCACTCGTCTGTCCATTGGAAATGCTTGAGTTGCTTGAGAGTTTTAAAAAAGGGCAGTGTCTTGTCTGCGGATTTTGACATGAATCGGGATAGGGCTGCAACTCTCCCGGCTAGCCTTTGAACGTCCCTTACTGTTTTGGGTGGTTCCATATTTATGATGGCTTGGCACTTGTCGGGATTTGCTTTTATGCCCCGATGGGTTAACATGAAGCCCAGGAATTTCCCTGCTCCGACCCCGAAGGCGCATTTGGAGGGATTTAATTTCATACGGTGCTTCCTGAGTTCGGCAAATGTTTCTGCTAAGTCTGCCAGATGCTCGAGATCAGAGTTGAATTTGACTAGCATATCATCTACGTAGATCTCGACGTTTTTCCCTATCTGCTTTTTGAGTATTTTGTCGACCAGCCTTTGGTAAGTGGCCCCGGTATTTTTTAGCCCGAAGGGCATCACCTTATAACAGTAGATAGCTTGCTCGGTGATGAAAGCTGTTTTTTCTTCGTCGTCTGGGTGCATCCTTATTTGATTATATCCGGAGTAAGCATCCATGAAACTCAGGAATTTGTAACCGGAGGCCCCATCAACTAACTTGTCAATGCTTGGTAGGGGATAGGGGTCTTTGGGGCAAACTTTATTTAGGTCAGAAAAGTCCACACACATACGCCATTTTTCATTAGGTTTTTTTACCATGACCACGTTGGATAACCAGGTCGCATAGGGTATTTCCCTGATGAAGTTAGTGTCGAGCAACTTCTGTACCTTTTCCCTGATGAAGTTAGTGTCGAGCAACTTCTGTACCTCTTCTTCAATTGTCTTTTACTTTTCGGGACCGACCACCCTTTTCTTTTGAGCCACGGGTTTAGAGCCTACATTTATAGCGAGTTTATGCGAAATGAAGTTAGAGTCAATACCTGGCATATCAGTTGTAGTCCATGCGAACAGGTCGGCATTGGCTATTAGAAGCTCTGTCAATTTTTCAAGTTTTTCAGGAGGCATGCCCAATCCGATTTGAACTGTCTGCTCGCTCATATTGCCGATTTGAAATGTTGAAAGATCTCCTTCTGGCGTTGGTTTGAGGTCGGTTTTTGATTACCTGTTGTCGAGCTCCTTCAAAGAAATTTGATTATCCGTTTTTGGTTTTTACGGGTAATGATCATTTGGCGATTTTGAGTAATCAATGGCCAAGCTGGTATTATAACATGTTCTGCCGAGTAACTGATTTCCTCGGGCCTGTCCGACCTTTCCGGACATAGTTGGAAATTTGAGGAGGAGGTACTTCGTTGAGACGATAGCATCGATTTTATTAAGGAAAGGTCGTCCTAAGATGGCATTATATGCTGAAGGGTAATCGATGATAAAAAATCTGACCTTGGCACTGGTGAGGTCAGGGTATTCTCCTATAGTTGCTCAGAGAGGAATGGTTCCTCTCACCTTGACATGGATTCCGGAGAAACCAACCAAAGTTCCGGGGTAGTGGTCGAGGTCAAAAAAAGGAATTCCCAGTTGCTTAAAATCGTGTTTAAAAAGGACGTCAGCCGAACTCCCTTGGTCGATGAGGACCTTCCGAACTTCATAATTTGCCATGAAACAGGAGATTACCACTGGATCGTCATGCTCTTGGTCGATAGTTCCGTAGTCCATGTCCGAGAATGAGATGACTGCGGTGTTTCGATTTCTTAGGGCTACGTTGGTATGAAAGACTTCTTTCTTGTGCTTCTCTGCGGCCCTTTTGTGCCTTTTTCTTGAAGACCTGGACACGCCTCCTCCGGCGAATCCACCCACGATGGTATGTATGGTTCCCGCGGTGGTTCGTCTTGGATCAGCTCTTGTCGTAGGCGGGCTTCGTGTAGGAAACCGGCTGCGGTGCCTCTTTAAGTTAAGGTTGGGGTTTCTTGGTGGAGATCTCCGAGCCTTGGTTGCTTTACTTGATGGCTGGGGACTTGGGAGGGGAATGTCTGCCCTGAACCTCTGCAGGTACCCTCTTCTCAGAAGGTCTTCGATGAGGTTTCGAAGATGCCTGCAATTGTCGGTGTAGTGACCTCTGCCCTGGTGGAAAGCACAATATTTTTCTTTATCAGAGCCCACATCTCCTTTTGGTTGAGGGAGACTCGTGAGTTTGGTTTGGCATATTTCTTCCAGAACTCAAGCTCTTGACTAATTTAAGGGAGTAAAAGCCTCAAAACTTGGTCGGAGGGGGGACTTTTCTTGACGAACTAGTTTGCGATCGTCCTGAGGCTTTTTCTCTTTAGCTCTGCTTTTTTCTGACTGACCTAGTACCTCCTCCAAATTTATGTGTTTAGCTGTCAAAGTGAGCAGCTCGGGGAGATTATTGGAGGGATAGAGCGTCAGGTTTTCGTGTAATCGGCCCGGTAGGAGACCTGTCTGTATTGCATGCATGGCTACAGAATCTGTCAGATTTCGGATTTGCAAAGAGAGCTTTGTGTAACGGTTCATGTAGTCTTTTAAAGACTCAGTTTCTTCTTGTTTTAATGTGGCCAAAATTGCTGAAGACCGCTGATGAGTTATGCTTGTAGAAAAGCGAGCTTGAAGGAGTTCGGACAGCTGATCAAAGTTCGAGATGCTGTTCGGCGGGATGTTAGAGAACCACTGGCGCGCTGCTCGGCGCAAAGTAGTTGGGAAAGCTCGGCACATGATTTCGTCACAACTGCCCGTCAGTAGCATAATGGAATTGTAGTTTTCCAGATGCTCCCTGGGGTCTGTTAGACCGTCGAATGGTTCGAGCTGGGGTTGCCTGTATATAGTTGGTATGGGGTAATCAACTATATTTTGGGAAAAAGGGTTTCTTCCCATCTTTTTGACTTTTTTCGGCGCGAGTGAGGGGGTCTGAGGGGAGCCACTACTATGGGTATGTAGGTGCGAGGAGACAGCCAGACTGTCCAAATGGCTATTCGGGATATCTGTAGCGAATCGGGATCCGCTGATTGTGGCTTCAGCAGAAGGTTGATAGAGTGAGCGCCCAGAGGATTCAGCCTGGTGCGTACTGGCGGCTTTTTTTAATTCAGCCAGCTCGGCCCTGTCTGTAAGACGCTCTGTTTTGAGGTCCTGTATTTCTTGCATGAGGAGGCAGAAAGTATCCCTAATTTGTACAGGATCTCCGAAATGGCCGGAAGGGGTATCCCGGGGAAGCTCTTCCGGGGTAGGTCCTAAATTGGTCGTTGTTTGGGTTCTGCGAGGTGATGTCCTTGTACTCGGAGGTGGAAGAGGTGGTTCTCTAACCGGCGTGAGTACTCTCTCTTTAACAGAGGGTATGATTGCTGGGGTAGATGGGTCATCCATACCCATCGCGCTAAACTCAGGATCAACCAATGAGATTTGTAGGTGTTTTAAGGGAAAAGAAATTTCGTTCCCACAGACGGCGCCAAATAACGATGCCTGAGCTTGAGGTCGGGCAAAATCATCGAGGTCGGTTGCCTGTTCTGACTGGCGAGTGACCGAGTTTCCTACAGGTGAAAACTACCGGGCCGGGTTAATTTTCCCGGGCTCCGAAGATTAAGTCAGATCAGTTTTGTCTGAGAAGCAGAATTATGATTGTCAACTAGTGGGATTTTTTATGCCACCTTCTTGTATTGGGTCAAGGGCTATTTATAGTAAATAGAAAGCATGATCTGGCGGGTCGGGCAAACGCGCGACCCGTTTGACGTTTGGGCCTTTCGGGTCATATCTTTGTTTGGGCTCTACTGTATTTGGGCCCATACTTTAGGGCCATCACAGACCCCATCATCATTGAACACCAATTGAGCAAGTGTGGTCTTCCCCAAACCTCCCATTCCCACAATAGAAATGATAGAAAGACTCTCATCACTATCAGCAAATAACAATTCAGTGACTGCCTTCTTATCATTTTCTCGTCCAATTGGTAAGTGTTCTCCCTCTTGGTAATAATCGGATCACTACCCAATTGCTCTCTAAAGTGAAACTTCCTTCTCTCCTCGGCTATTGCATATAATCTCTCTCTAATTTGCATAACTTTTCGACCCATCGAGCTACAGAAGAAGTTGCGTACCTGAGTCACTATAGGCCATTGAGGCTCCACTTTCTGACTCAAAGCTTCGGCGGTCAAATCATCCAACATAGTGATCATGAAGTCAACCAGCCCAGTTTCTGGATATTGTACCATAGAGGGCTATCGAGGCAAAGAAGCACTGCTTTTTCCACCATAGTGATCATGAAGTCAACTAGCCCAGTTGTTTATTCAAAAGGAAAAGTCAAACTTCCGTGTTGGCTTTTGTGTGAAGACGCAAGGCATCATTTGGTATTTCGATAGTCTACTTTGATGGGCAAAATAGCAATAAAACCAGCTACTGTTGCTTTTCTTTTTCCTTTGTTTTCCGGTGGATACCACAGGAAAGGAAGTTCTCATGGAAGAAACCTCCGTAATGACTATTGCTTGATGAGCAACTTAGCCCCAATGCGATAGAGCTGACGAAAATCGGTAAAAAATCATCACCTTGTGAGTTTTGAGATTGAGGGTTCCATATTCATACTTTCTCCTTGACGTTTGGATGGTCGACACTCAACTAGAAGAATCAAAGCATTTATAGTTAATCCCTTTCTTTCTAGATGGCAAATGATCATAACCATGGCACTCGTTAAATTTGACTGTCTCTTTCAGCCACCTTGAAGATCTTGTATTTAACAAATATAAATAAAGAAGTGTTTGATAGATATTTATCGATACTGAAAATTTAAGTTTCTAATATTGACATGACATTTAAAAATTATTCACCAGAAAAAAAAAAATACCACAACCCCTTTCCCCTCACACACTAAAAAGAAGGAAATACTACCACATCAAGAGAATAACTGAATGATGATAATGCATCGTTTGTTTCTACAAATACAGACTAATCTAATGCCTTAAGGCCCTAGGGCTAGAGTTCTCTTCCAGCTATAATATCGAACTTTCTGTAACCACCCCTAAATTATTTTAAATTTTAAAATAAATTATGGAGAATCAAACACCAGCAAAGAAGACACTTGGCGTAATTATAAAATTAAATTTTACATTAAAAATGTATAGGAGAAGTGGAGAACTAAGCCCACTTAATAGTTAAATCCTAGTTCCATTACAGAATTTATTGAACTTGAACTCAAACGGATTGGCATATCCTGGTGAGTGTGTTACAAAATGATTCGCATCAAGCACGTTCCTTCTTAACAGATGCTCCCCACGTCAGGAGGCACAACACAGTTTCCAGATTCAAGAAGCTCCAAAACCAGGATAACCATGCTTCCAAATATTCTACTTCCGTAATCATAACTTTATACGTATCGTCCCTTGTTTGTAGCAAACACGCTGTTAATCCAACTGCTTGAGGTTGCAGATTTATAAGAACTTACAGAGGGCCAGTTCTAAGTGCATTGTCTAGATCAGCAATCAGATCATTCACATCCTCAATCCCCACAGATATACGTACAAGATCTTCAGTTAAACCCCTGGCCTCACGAACTGCAGCAGGTATACTGGCATGGGACATAAAGCAGGGCATGCTTATGAGGGACTTTACACTCCCTGCCAATAAGAAAAATCAGGTCAGCAGGAAAGCACATAGAACTTCCACATGTTAAACTGCTAAATCTGTAAATTGGGACCCATGTTTTCTATGAAACCTCCACCATCTCATTATTTCAGTTAACTGAGTCTAGTTGTAGAACATGACCTCAGAGGAATAATAAAAATAATAACAATAAGATCAACAAT
Organism: Cercis canadensis; assembly: GCA_003255065.1. NCBI lineage: Eukaryota > Viridiplantae > Streptophyta > Magnoliopsida > Fabales > Fabaceae > Cercis > Cercis canadensis. The sequence continues at coordinate 829,399 of QAOA01002849.1, forward strand.
GATAAAGAAAAGATTCAAAGAGAAGATAAATACAATTTATTGACTAAACATAGGATTGTTGAAATTCATACAATCTGTATTGTCTGATGCCCAGGAGAACTTATCACATACAATTATATAATCGTTTTAAACCAGTTGAAACCTCTTTCATTAGAGCATTGGGTGGAAAGTTGCTTACCAAAACTGACGGTTATGCTGAAGTACTTGGTTGTTTCAACAATATGCTTTGAGAGTGCCAATGAGCCTGTCAAAAAGCTAAGCACTGATCCTGCACCCTTTGCCTGCAAAACGGGGCCATATGAATATATGAAAAAATCAAAATTTGGCATTGTAGAAACAATCTTGAATTTCAGTTTATTGACTATACCTGAGAATAGTGCAAGTCACGTCCAGGATGATCAGGCAGACTAGCATAGTTTACTTTCTTAACTCGAGGATGGGAGGCAAGAAATTCGGCAATCTTCTGTGCATTCTCCTGCAAAAGATGTCAACTCCATGTTATTTTTTTTTTTTCAAAAAAAAAAAAGCACGTTCTGGTCAGTGTCAAAGATACATGAGCTTTGGAACATTAATATGTAAAATCATATATTGAGCATATATTAGCTGTTATAGTGCAATTAGACAAATGACAAAGCATTTCAAAGAATGTTTCATGTAGCACCTGTTGCTTCTCAACTCGCAGGGCCATTGTCTTGATTCCTCGCAAACAGAGCCAACAGTCAAATGGAGCTAAGCCTGAACCCTCTGCATTTTGTAAGAAATACAAGTCTTTTCCCAACCTTTGAAAAAAAGAAGATAGAAGGAAAAGATTGTGTGGGCCCACCAGGGGGGAAAGACGTAGAGTGAGTATGGATACACATTAATTTAATAGAATAAATATAAAAATGAAAAAAAAAAAAATCGAATTAAAGGTAACAAGAGCAAATAGCTTATAAAAGAATAAAAAATTAACCCAAACTGTGGCTTAGATGAGGTTAATGGANGTGGGCCCACCGGGGGGGAAAGACGTAGAGTGAGTATGGATACACATTAATTTAATAGAATAAATATAAAAATGAAAAAAAAAAATCGAATTAAAGGTAACAAGAGCAAATCGCTTATAAAAGAATAAAAAATTAACCTAAACTGTGGCTTAGATGAGGTTAATGGAAAACAGAGAGAAGTTCAAGAAAGAGCAACAAGACTACCATTTAGTAATATCAAGGATCTCAAGCACATAGAACTTAATAGAGAAAAAGGATCACCTTTTGCCTCCTTGGCTTGTAATATGCAAGGAAAGCCTTTTTTTACCAAATAAATCCAAATCATAATCAAGCACATGATTGAAAGCCAAGTTTGTGCAATTTTGCCACAACAAAGGTTGTAAAATTAATTTTTCACCCTTTATTTGAACACGCATAAGTCCATCATGTACACGAGCTCATGAAAACAACCCATTTCATTCATTTAAATTAAAAAAAGAAGAGCATACCATGGTACTCAACAAGAATAATTGCTATCCAATTGAAATTAACTCAGTTTACACGTAATTCAAACTAACATCTTATAATCTGCAAGTTTGAGAAGCATAGGATGGGAGCTACGACCTTTCACCTTTTACAGCAAGCACACCAGCCATGATATCACTATGTCCAGCAATAAATTTGGTAGCTGAGTGCATTACAATATCTGTAGGAAAAAAGTACCAGCCAAAACAGTGAAAACTTTGGGTGTAATTGATAAAGAAAGCGGGGATAGAAAGTGGAAGGAGTAAAAATCAATATATGCTTGATTGGTAGGATATAAAAGGGAGTGAGCTTTGAGGGCCTCTATGCATTTTTTCATGTTCTTGGGCTTGGCATCTTGGGGTTTTCTTCAGAAATTCCTTTGTTCAAAAAAGAATATAGAAAAAAATATTAAAAAAGGATTTACCATTTTCATCTTCCCATGAACAAAATTTTCAAATCAAAAATGAAAATGAAGTAAAAATTAGAGTGAAATTAATAGTATTGAGAGACCAAATAAAATGGGTATGATATCAGCACCCTTATGTTCCACACACACAGACAAAAGCTAAGACAGGTATTCATGATATATTTGCATCACTTTCCTCTTCACTCTTAGCAACCAAGGGACTGAAAATAATTTCCAATGTTTCACCTTCTCTATTTTCCTAACAAACCTCCATAAATAAAATATTTGTGTTCCTCTCAATTTTCACCATATATCATTTTTTACTCCTCCCCAATGTTGGTCAATATTAGCAAGCATGTTGTAAGAAACTTGTTCAATCCATTTATACTCCACTCATTCAATGCTGATACCTGCTCCAAGTTCCAATGGCTGGGACAACACAGGTGACATTATACTGTTGTCCACCAACACAAGAGCACCATGTGCATGAGCCATCTCTGCTATTTTCTGGACATAAATTTCGAAAGAAAAGAAATTTCTATTATAAAGAGTAGAATGCTTAAAGAATCCCATAGTGCAAGTACATATCTTACTTTGTTATATGAGGATGAGTCCACAAAAGGACTTGAAAACAGTTAATTATATATCTTAGATATCAGCAAACCACTTATTGCTAGAAAAGGTCAAGAAAAAATTCACTTATTGCTAGCAATAAACATAGACAATACAATGACAAATAAGTGCAGCCAATTATTATTCAAGAAAGAAAACACCTACAAATTTATAATTATAATACAGTAAAAAATAACAGCACTAGTGCCTATTCTAAAATAATACATTGAGCAGATGGTTAATGAAAATTCTCTTTGTTGCTTGTGTGTTATTAACAACATGAGAGAGAAGGATGACGACAACAAAAATACAGCCAACATCATTAATACTTCAGAACTACAAATATAAACACCTTACTCGAATATCAGAAATTTGTAGCCGGGGGTTGGTTGGACTCTCCAGCCACACAAGCTTAGTCCAGGGTCCAATAGCAGATGCGACCTCATCTAGATCACTTGTGTTTACTCGTCTGCATTTTCGAGCATTACAATCACATCATTAGGTTCTTGGAATCAACAAAATTAATTAGTTTGTTTGTATAATTTATTGCTTATCATAAAATAAAGATATGTGAACAGCTGAAAGATCACTAACTTCACCACAACTCCAGTCTTTGGAATTACTTGGGACAGCAACCTATCTGAACCACCATACAGATCATCTCCAGCAATAATTTCCTCACCTAGATGGACATTATCAGGATTAAATAACAAGTAAAGCTATCTTGTCAGCATACATAATTTGCTATGATAATAACCTCAAAATAAAGGTTTTCTCTGTTCTAGTGATGTAATGAATCCAACATGGGAACAACGAAGGGGAAATCGTTAGAGAAATGAGATCATAATGTCTCAAGTCCCTTAGTACATCCACCAAAACACAAAATATGGACTAGGTCACGAGCACAGTGCAGGTGTGAGTGTGAACATACCAAAGCATCAAATTACATAAATTTCTTAGTGCAGTGGAATATACCTCCATACTTGCACTGTGTTCTGAACTATTATATATATTATCTCAGCAAACTAGAAGATGAGATTTTATCACACTGAACAAAGAAATACCAGTTCCAACAAGATGAGCAACAGCACTCAAAGCAGACATTCCACTAGTGAAGCATAAGGCTCTATCTGCTTTATCAAGCTTTGCCAGTAAGCTGAGAACATAAGACATGAAAAGTAAGGGGATGAACCGATGAACAATGAAATAGATATGAAACACCTGCATTTGCAGAATAAAAAAAAATTAACAAGCCACATCAAACCTTTCCAAAGCATCTCGAGTAGGATTACCACTTCTGGTATAGTCATAGGGACCATTTTCAATTGCAGAAGGCTGCAAAAGAAAGAAGTATAGAAGAGATATGAACAGAGCACCAAACTACATAAATACTCAATTACTTAATATGCAAGATGATAACTAAATTTGGGCATGGACTGGTGAAAGATACCAAAGCTACACCAATGGACACATTTGGCATAGAAGACATTCTTCCACAATATGTAACAAATCAAACTTTAACCTGCTTAAAAGTAGCAGTCTGATAAAGTGGCGTACTGATGGCTCCATAAGGATCAAACTTGTTCTCAAAATTCATCACCGTTGTTGAAATACTGGGCTCCCTCATCTCCTCCTCTACAAACAAAAGGAATTAGTAGTAAACACTCATAAAACAAAATCCATACATCGGGTACCAGCAAAAACACAACACAAACCACTTAAGCACTGTGCAACGTCATCAACCAAAGCTGATGTACTGACATCCATTTCTCTTTCTACAGAACAATTCAGCTTGAACCTCGTATTATAGAATAGTCGGCTTGACTTCAAATTTGCTGAAGTGTTGAACCCCAAGCTCTCCCACGTATTTCCAACAGTTTTGTTCTAAAGTACACCAATAAGAATTAGTTAGAAGCACTATGCACAAGGAATGCAAATTATGGAAAATTTAATTTCAAAGCTCCTGGTTGATCTGTTGAAATAAGTGAATTTCTGAAATCAAATCCTCCCGACATTCGGGAAACTATCACAATAGCTATAATCCTCATTGCAACAAGACTACACTTTTTTGGCAAATACTTGCCAAACAAACAGAAAATAACATATAGAATCAACAAATGGGAACAAATGCAACAAAGAGCGGAGAAAATCAAATCTTACATGAACGTGACGGTCAATGGTGACTGAACCAACAAAGGGCCTGAAAGAGATTGAAGAAGAAACCATAATTGAAGTTCAAGGAGAGCTAGGGTTTCGATTTGGTTGCGTTCTGCGCTATATCAGAAGGCAAGGCCCTAGTGTTTGTATCTGGTCGCCATTGCGACATGGTGGGAAGGAGTGACTTATTTAACTGTTGCTACCTTCGGTTGTGACTTCCAAAAAGACACCATTTTTTTTCGTCAACAGCCTACAGCAGTTTCCCATTTTTATCGCTTATGTTTTTGTTAAGGTTTTCTAAGCTACACACCCCTTTGTTTTTAGCGGGGTGTAACGCTACCCACTATCATCTTGGGAGTTTTTGGTGAAATTTAGTTGTTAAGATCTCGAAAAATTAATTTATCTAATATATGTTAAAATGTATGATTATTTATAAAATGTAAGAATTATACAATATAAGAAAATGAGTCAAATTTATTAAATTTTTGTTTAGCACGATTTTCTATATCTTATTATTCTTATATTTTATTTATAATAGTGTATTTTGACACATATTAAGTGATTCATTTTTCAAAATCTTTACAATGACACTAAATTTGGTCTCTAGGTCCCACTAAAAACCCTTAATCAAGAGGGTGAATAGCGCTACATGCCTTTAAAAACATAAAAGGGTATAGTTTAACAAACACCTTACTAAAAACATAAGTGATAAAAAATAGGATAGCATTAAACCCTTTAATAAGGGTTGTAGCTTAGCAATCATCAGTCAGATAAAATATAAAATAGAGAAAATTATTGTTTGGGTTAAGAAGTTTGCAAAAAAAAAAAAAACTATCTGCCAATATACACAAATTCAAATTGGGTTCTTTCCAAACTATATATATGCAATCGTGTTTCACCAATTTTGTTTATGGGTGAATGTGGGTTATAAGCAGTATTTTAAAAATCATATTGGACCAAGCGGTTCGACCGATTCAACTGGTGCTCGGTCTTGATTCTGGTTCGGTTAGGGGGTTAAACTGCTATAGCGGTCTCAGTTTTACATAACCGGACAATTCACTTAATTAATATTTTTTTCAAAATTGCATGACTTTGAAAAAAATCTAAAAATATTCCACATTAGAACTCCCTTCCTAAAGAAAGGGGATAAGAGGCTTAAACCACCAAACTAATATTTTTTTTATGAATAAATTTACATTATAATTTATTTATTCACATTTAGATTGTATAATGAATAAATATTGACCATAAGAGAATTTGAACTCTCATTCTAAGGAAGAGAAAAGACATTTGCCACTAGGCTAACTTTAATTTTATTCACAAATTTGCATAAAAATATATTTATTATAACTTAAAATATACAATAAGCACATTAAATATTATATTTATATAAAAATTATATTTATGACATCACTGATCTGACCATTTGGTCTAATCAGTTGAACCGGTTCAACCAGTGCTCATCCTCCAAAATGATCTGTTTACCGGTTCGATTTTTAAAACATTTGTTATAAGTGAATATCCTTCATATCTATATGGTTATTATTTATTTTTTTCTCTCAAAGATATATGGGTATCTTATGAATTCTATGTAGTTATTATTCACTCAGTATATAGTTAATGAATACAATATGTGATTATAGCCCACATTGTGTTATTATTTTTTAAAATGGGAGAGCAATTTTCTCACAAATAAATGAAATGATGACCTCCAAGAAACAGTTATAAGTGAATGTAAATTCAACATTTTGCATAAGTGAATATCCTTCAAACTTATGTAGTTATCTTCTGTCATTCATTTTCTATATTTATTTGGGTATTCTTTTGACTCTATGTGGTATATGAGAATAATTTTTTGGTGTTATAACTTAAAAAAAATGAAATAATTGCATAACATGGGTTATTGTGTTACGAGAATATCTTATTAATATTATGTGGTTATCTTATACACAACATATGGTAAATGGTCGTATTAAGTGAGTATCCTATGAAATACATGCAGAAATTGACGGAGATCAAATAAAATGTAAATTAACTTTTTCTAAAAATATAATAATTCTCAAAATAGTTCTTAACAATAACATTTTTACAATTAAGTACCTATATTTTTAAATTCCTGTCAATATTTAGATTTTATTTTCTTTGAGAATTTGAAAAAAAAAGAGTGTGAAAAGCACTTGCTTTTAAGCATGTGCGTGTCACATTATAAAAATGAACAAAATACTTCTTAATATTATATAATTTATCAAATTTATAACAAATAGATTTTTGAATGCTTGATTGTAATATTCTTTCTTCTGTTAGAGGTCAAATTGAAATTTTTTATATTTATTTATTTATTTATTGAGCAATAAGTATTGTCATATTTGTGAAGTAACAAAACAGTAATTAATAATTTTATACCAAAAACAAAGTAATTAATCAAATAAAAACGAATATAATAATAAAATTCTCTTAAAACCTCTCCCGGCTATATTCTCTACTCCACTGTTCCAAGCAACCCGCGCAGTAGTCTACTCTAGTGTGTATATATACCAGTGTCAATTCGCCGAAGATCGCCGTGAGCAGTGAAGACGGAAGAGTGAGTTGCAGTTGGTGATGGCGTCGAGTTTGCAGAAGATCGAAGGGGATGACTCAGTTCTGTTGCGTGTCACTCATTCTAATCTAAAGACTTTCGCCGCCGACATTCGCTTCTCGCTTCAGGTCACCTTACTGACCTTGGCAATCTCAGAAATCACTCAAATAGCTTCTCCTTTTAGAGATTAATTTTTATGATTCGTAAGGTTTTTTAGATTGTTCTTGTAGATGACTGTGGAATCTGTGAAAGAGAAGCTCTGGAAAAAATGCGGCACCTCTGTGAACTCGATGCAGCTCGAGCTCTATGACGATACTGGCAATAAAATTTCCGATCTTAGCGATAATTCCCGACCTTTTGGATTCTATTCGCCGCTAGATGGGTTAGTGTGCTCATTAGTTTTCTTATTTTTTTCTGTATTTCATATACAGTTGGATAAATTTTCTGTAATACTCAGTGATGATATAAAATCATGATCTCGTGTTCTCTAATCTTATAGTAATTTCACCTCGGATATGTATTAAAGTAACTTTTCATCATATAATAAGTCAATGTTAGCAGCATTGAGTTAGAGAGCGGTACGGGGTTCTGCTTGCTGCCATCTATAGTAAAGGCTTCATTATCAAACCTTTTGCGGGATTATGCATGTATGTCATCCACTAATCTTTTCATGGTGATTTGTCCCAGCTTTCAAGTTGATAAAGGTCAAATTATGATATGCATTCACTCTGCTTTCCATGGTGATCTCATGAGTCTATGCCATGTCTGTTTCTCACTGCAATTTAGAAAAGAGCAAATAGTTGCTTTCTTTCATTTGTCTAGTTTTACAATCAATTTTCCTTCAAACTCTCAAGATAACTTTTTAGGTTATTGATCTCATTGGCTTGTATATTTATTTTCCTGTGGAAGGTTTCGTTTGCGTGTTATAGATCTTGATCCATCATCTGTCACCTTTGGTGGTTGGCTGGAAGATACTTCATTGGTGGATAAATACACAATTTCTGAGGAAGCCTATAATAAGCGTGAAGGCATGTTATCTATTTATTTATTGGGCAACCTGCATTTTTTTTTAATGCAGTTAGTGGTGCATTCTCTACTGAGGTTTTGATTTATTTTATAGAGGAATTACAAATGCTGGCAAGATACCTCTTTATTATGGAACTTTTTAGTTTAACATGTTATATTGGGAATATTTTAATAAGTTTAATAAGTTTGTATTGTGTTAACATATTTCAGGCACTTTTAGAAAATTTAAAGAGAAATTCGCTTCCCAAAATCCGTCAACTGTTGAGACAAAGGTAAGCCTCTGATGAATTCATTCCTTTAACTCTGCTGTTTAAGTGCTCGTCAATTGTCCAACATAAAATGTTATTGGTTACTTTAGACTTTCTTTTGTCCATTACTCGAAATGGACGTGCTGGCCTCTAGGGAAACTAGTGAACACTATCATTGATTTGGGTTCTTACACAGATATCAAACAACTACATGGAAGACCTGTGTGCAAGTATAAAGGTTAGTTAGTTAATCCTGTCTACATTTCTGTGTTCGTCAGTCTGTTTTGTACAGGTTAGATGTATGTTTGGGATTGTTGTGAAATTTCTGAATTTGAGCAAATCACTTTTACTGGAAATGGTTTTGGAAGAATTAATTTTGTAAAATCAGTATATGTTTGGGAATGTTATCCAAGAAGTGCCATGAGTTAAATTCTTTTTCTTCAAGTTTTATGAGGAAAATCACTTTAGTGTCTAATGACTGAAAAGGGTATGAAGTAGTTTAATTCAGATGGAACATTTGGTGATAAAGAGTAATAGGAAATGTTTTTAACATTATACAAAACTGACAAGGACACTTCATTATTTAATTGTTAAAAAATCAGAAATGGGTTGGGTAGGCTGACAAACTAAAAAGATATCTAATGTTTAACCAGTTGATTTGGGTTTACTCTGATTCACAAGTGCCAAAGCTGAACTGACCATTTGAACTGATTTAGAAAGATTTCTTATCTTCTTTCTATGTACTTCTCTTCTCTTTTGTAATAAATTCTTGTTTTATATATAAAAAAAATTGTAATAAGGTAATGACTGGTCAGATCACTAGCTAACATTAAACTGGGATAAATTTTGAATTCTACTTATTTGATGGACACATTATATCATGAATATTTTCCTTTTGGTGTTCTTTGTTAAAAGTGTGAAGGCCATTGTTTCTTACGTTCTGCAGTTTCTTGTCCCTTTTATTCAAATGCCTTTAGTCATCTAGTTCAGTATGAATCATCTATTCATATTGCTTTGATCGGAGAAAAAAAAAAAAGAAAACTATTTTTATTGCTACCTTCTTATTCTAGTCTCTTCAATTTCTAAAATATTAAGGTAGGATCCAGGTGCCAAGTTGAACCTGGGGAGAAACGAGGTGTTGTAAAATTTGTAGGTCAGGCAGAGTCACTGGGCCCTGGTTTCTGGGTCGGAGTACAGTATGATGAACCGCTGGGCAAACATGATGGCATGTAAGTAAGATTGTGGTTTTTATATGTGATATGCAGATTGGTGTCTTTAATATCTGACTGTACTGTCAGTTTATTTTTCCATGAATTCATAATATTACTCGTTATCATCCTATCACATTCATATTGTACTGATCATCCTATCAAGGGTAAAAAATGTGTTTTAAAGTACAATCTATCCATGTATTCATGCTGATTGTTGTTTCCATTGTAATTTCAAAGAGACTCTTTTTTTTTTTTTTTTTATTGAAAGCCATGCTAAGTACACAAAAAAAATAAAATTGGCAATATTACATTTACTACCCTTGCCTGGCTGTTTACTAGTTTACACTAAAGAAATCATTATGGAATCCTCTGTATTCAACTGTTATATGGAAATTGTATGTCATTAAATAATCTTTCCATAGCCAATTGGGCTGTAGATCAGATGATCACAAGGCTCTCCTCACAAGTAGATGGTCTTGTGTTCGAGGCTTTTCATTGATAAAATGAGAGTCTCAAAGTGCTCCCCACACAAAGCTACAGCTGTGGGTGCTTTGACAGTGGGACCCCTGGAGCAGGGATGACTCACCCTAGGTTTGGTAAATCTAGCTCCATCCAAAAGTTGGGTTTAGGCCTTGGCTCCTAGGTTACCCAAAAAAAAAAAAAAAACTTTTCATATGCTATTTAATTTAGTTGTAACCAATTTAATACTGCTTTTATTTGTCATTACAAGTTTTCCTTTTCAATTTCTTCCAATGCTGAGGAAATATGTGCTCCTGATAGCCTCTAATTTTAAATTGAAGTTTAGTGCCTTTATCACTTGATATTTGCCAGGTTATGCCTTTGCATATATATTTCAATTCTTCTTATTTACTGCAGGGTGAAAGGAGTTCGCTACTTTGAATGCCCTCCATCTCATGGTGCAATGGTTAGGCCAGACAAAGTAAAGGTTTGTTAAGAACCGTATTCTATTGTTGCTTTAACATTGAAATCCTTTCATTGCTCATGGTGCTTATTTATTGCAATTGTGGTTTGACTCTGTTTAATCTTATACCTTTGGCCTTTGATCCTTTTTCCAAATGACTGAACGGATTTTAAAACATTGTTGCTTGGATTGCAAATCCTTGAGATCATGGGAAAATAGAGTTTATTTTCCTTATACAGATTATTGAACTGGATATGTTAGATTTACTTTTAATGCTTGAAATTGATTGGATTGGTATATGAGCTCAAATCTGCTGCTAGTTCCCCAATTTCCGAGGTTTTGTGTTTCTATTAGATATGGCTACTGGTCTCATGATCCTTAAGACTGATTAGTGCTGAGATTGAAGAAAAATAGTAGATTTGAGATGCTGTTGGTGTTGTCACACTTTAATATTTGTTAAACTGAGGAATGAGATTGATTTATTTAGTGTTCCTTTGTCCCAATGCTCATTGAGGTTTTTTTTCTTTTCAAAATTATATTTTATATGTGAGTTTGCGTCAGAATGGTGTAATTAGGTATTTCTTTGTTTGATTTTGAGGACTTATCTATCATTGCTTTCAGGAAACTGCGGGTACTTGATCTTTGATAGTTTATAATATTCTTAGTTAAGGTGGCTGCTTTCATTGTTGTACAATAAGTTGTCTCTGCTTGTTGAGATATCCGAACGATTTAAAATCAAACATATGTTGAATTAGAAACCACACCTACTTGCTGCAATAGATAGTTGACCATGTAGTTTAGTTTTTAGATGCTGCAATATAAAGTAACTGTGTCGCTGAAGATAGACCCTTGCTCGCCCACGAAGGATGAGAAAAAGAAAGGAAAGAAATTTAGGTTTTATTTATCTAGAGCAGTATTTTCTATTTATTTGGTCAAATTCTATAGTCGTATCTTAAATGCTTTAATTTTATATTTAAAATCACCATAAATCTTCTTTTCCAGGTCGGTGACTATCCTGAACGAGATCCCTTTGAAGAGGATGAAATATGAGTTTTCATGTGGAAGCCACTTCCTATGTTTTACAGGGCTTCACATCTTAGGGACGAAGTCAATCAGAAATTTATTTGGAAACTCCCATTTGTTGCCATTGTAGCATTTCTAGGGTAATGGATAGTGTGAGAAGTTAAAGGCATGGAATATATATTATTGCATTTCCACTACGGAGCTGTCGTTAGAAAGCCTACTTCCATTTATCCGCAACTTGCGCTGGTATTTGAAAACTGACGTAATTGAGTAGACATACTTAGAGATGATATGCCAAAATAGCTAAGCCAAAAAACAAGAGAATTAAAAACTAGTTAAACAACGTTTCTGAACAAGCATAGATCATATACAGGGGTGAAAAAAAAGAAAGGGAAAGATAATATTATTCTCTTCTCCGGTATACTATTGCTAATTTTCTATAACACGGGCATCATACATCAATAACCACACAAATAACATACAAAATTATTTGAAAATCCAAAGTAGTCTTAGACCACGTACTCGTCTACCTGCATGAGCACACAAATTCCGTTACATCGCGCGATATTAATGATATAATATAATCATATAGAAGTTGTTTTAAGTACTTGTAGAACTCTTAATTAGCTGTTGAATCTATCTAAATAAAACGAATCATCTATAAAAGTTAAGATATTTGTGTGACATATATACGTGCATTTTGTGTGTATACTTGACTTATATAAATAGTTTGGCAATTATTCAATGCAGATTACTGGAATAATCTGTATTCCCATAAATATGTATAAATATTAGAGATAGATAACTAATGAACATAAATAATCGATCAGTAACAATTGTAATTACCATTGAATTGAATCAACGGTAAATGAACTCATTATTACGAATTTGCTGAGATGTCACTATGCTCCTATCATGTACTCACCCGTGACCAATTGAATGCATTTATAGTTTATTGATATCTGTCCTTCCAGAACATAGTCAAATATGCAAGATCATAAAGTTAGCGTCTACTAATGCAAATGCAAAACAAACGCGTCACTCTAAATGCAGCGAGCCATACCTCCTTCTTGACCCAACAGTTCTTCGTTTAGCTGTGGAAATATCACTCATTCCATCTTTCATGTTGCTTTTCTTAGTTCTGGATCGGGAAAATCCTATAATTGGCAGCCATTCGTTAATTTTAACTGTAAGATTAACCTGATTTACAAAAAGATTGGGTGTTTAGACTACCTCTCATCCTTGGTGACTGAACTTCAATATCCCCTCTATCTGACTCTGCCAGCTCACTTGAAGCACCAGAACATTCTTCTGACTCATCAAACTTAGATTTCAATTTATCATTCGAAGACTCAGTCATCCCTTCAGTACTAGGATTGATAACTTCATCTGCTTCATCTAGAGGAAAGTAGGAAACAATCAAACACATGTGTTGTGAGTGACAAACGCAAAACTGGAAAAGAAAAGGAGCGTAATTTTTGGGAAAAAAGTAATAATTAGAATACTTGAAATGTAATAAGGGACAATAATAAATACCTATGACAACATAGAGATATGAGGAAGGTTACGGAAATTAAATATACTGAACATCTTAAGTTGAAAGAAATAACCTGCAACTAAATTTGACTCTGCATCATTTACTCCAGCATTTGTAGCCGCAGCAAAGCCTTCCTTGCTGCCAATATTTTGTTGATGAATTTGTGCATTTCTAGCAATAACTTCTTGTTCCTTTTTGTCCATGTGGAACTTATTCAGCTTCTCCTCAAACTCCTCAATACACGACTTCAGTTCTGGTTTTGCGAACTTCTTGCCCTGTTTTCAATTTAAAGTGGGCACAAAACAGAGAGTTAGCCATTATAACAGAAATAATCCGAAGGCAGCAAAATCATCAGTACCTTGTTCAGTATGTTCCTGAAATGATCCATCACAATATCCTCTGACAAGACATGTTCGTATGTCTTAAAGAGTTCTATGAGTTTTTTCATCCCTTTTTCAGTAAATGCTAGCTGGGAGAGGCAATAAGAAATATATTCCCATTGTCTCACATCTGCAGATTTTAAGCACAAACTACATTTAATCACTAAGAGCAATAAATAAAAACATTTAACTTCTCTTTTCTATTCTAATTCAACTATAAAGCTCATTGCATTTACAAGAGAAACATACGAGGACAGGAAGCTCTATGAAAACTCGGGAATTAGCTTATCAAACATGAAAGCAAAAAGCTCGTTAGTCAATAACCATTTTACAGAAAACGCCAGAGCCTTCTCCTTTATAACATGTGCTCAAGCTTAATTGTGTACAGGCAGAAAATTCAACTATAAATGAATGAAATTTTAAGCTTAGACTTGAACTCTCATTATTGAGCGGAATCTAAAAGCTATTAACTTGGTTGAAGGGCTAGCTGACCAGAAAATAAAGCATGGAAAAAACATAAAAAGCACCAGTGAAATTTTGCACAAGTACAGAAGCACTGAGCTGAGTGTCTATCACATTAACAAAAGAGAACAAGAAAGGAAAAGAACCACATTTTGGAAACCTCTATATATATTCAACAGCAAACACGGTTGAGAATAGTTTGTTGAACAACCAGAATTTCAATCAAATCAAACATTGCTTTTCAATCTGAAAAATAGTTATTGATCATAATAATATTTCCTTGTGGATAGTTATCTCTAAGCAAACATTAGATAATTTTAGGCCTTAACTAGTGCAACTGTTCATTTTCTGATGGCTACCAAGCTACACCAGGTACCCACTCACTAAACAGTAAATTTAAGTCAAAAAGGAATACCTTTAACACCACTAAACCTGTTGCACAGCTTTTCAACAAGAGCATCCATTTGTTTGTCCTGGAGGAATTCAAGAATGCTAATGTGAGGTAGCCAATCAGAAAATTAGGTCAGTGTCATTGTAAGATAAATTATACCTTTTTGATTGAAGCAATTAAAAATTGCATGATGTTACAGAAAGAATCTTTGCTCAGATTCTGATTAGATAATTTGCTGAGTATATCTGGAAGTAAATTGTATATGGGATTGTTTCCTGTCGCCATGATCATGAAATTAAATTAAATACCCTTCTGACTGAAGAAATACAAGATTAGGGAAAGAAAAAAAAAGAAGCATTACTACAATTTTTTTTTGAGAAAAAAACATCAATCGAATTATAATAGGGGAAAACCTTTCTTGGAAAGCTCATGGAAAAATAGTTTAGCCAGACTTGAAATTCTTTCATCTTCATCTTCTAACTTTATAGCCATTTCGTTTATGTAACCTTTCACCTGATCAAGCAATAATTACATCAGAGTCTAAACCATTGCGAAAATGAAAAGGAAGAAGAAGTTCTAGAAGCCTCTACCTTCATCATGTCATTTAGTATGAGATGCGAAAGCACAAGAACAGCATTCTTTCTAACAGAAACACAAGGATCTCGTAAGCGGGCATACATGTTCTCTGTCCATGGTTCTAACAGATTGGGAAACCGAACTGCTAAGTCTCCCAGTGCAATAGTGCAATTAGAACGAACAATTTCTGAATGTGCGTTCTCCACAACCGTGAAGAGGAGCTGGAGATTTGCATCGCTGAATACAATTCATTCAGACATAGACAAGCGGGAAGAGAAATGAGGGGAGGAGGGAACAGATAGCTAAGAGCTCACCAAAAGTTTGCATCAATAATCATGAATCGACACAAAGCAAGCATTGCTGACGCCTGTAATTCTGGATACTGAAAACGTAGAAAAGTTATCCCAGTTTATTAACAATTAATTGACCAGTCGTAGGAACGTAAAGAACACAAAGAAGACTTTGCTCGATAATATTTTAAACCCATTCCCATATCTAGGCATTCATTAGTAAAATCCAAAATGGTACCAAATAACAATAGCAAAATGCAATAATTACATTTTTACAAGAAATCCCAAGTTCGGTGCTGAAAATAAAAGAACCTGGAAAAAAGAAAAGGGCTCAAAGATATGAAGGCAATCACCTTCTGCATCAGCCCAAAATTTCTACAAAGCTTCGTCAGAAAGGTTGCACAGATTCCAATCAAATACTTCTCACTGGAACCCCCAGAAATGATTTCTTTTTCTGCTTTTTCAAAGAGTGCATCAAGTACTGCATCCGCAGAAGCAGCTAATCCTAACTCCGCATTTATGCTGTTATCCTGCTACACATCAATTAAGCAATCTTTTATCAAAGATTAGAAAGAAAAATATCAAGCATATAGCTGACAACTGATAGTTGAAGCTATCAAGTATCTAGGTTGACATTATAGTTAGAAAAGACAATGATCACACCTTCTGTATAACAGGTGATGCTGTAGCATTACTGTCTATACTTTGACACTCCGCGTCCATTTTCTCTTTTGCAACTTTTTGTTTCTGGATTTTCCGTGCGCAGGATTCAATATATACCAGCTGATTCATAGCAATATGACTTATGACAAACAAACATCTCCCAAGTTTTGCCACTTGAACTGTGGTAGGCATGCTGGCACTACTATTGTCAAAGTCATTCTGCAAATCAGCCCCACCATCATTAAATACAGAACTGATAGATTTTTTTACCATATTAGCTGCTACAGTTTCTGGGATGGGGTGAATTGCATATATAGCAGTTATTGCTTTGTCAGCTGCAGCATACCAAATCTTTCCTGGAAGCCAAAATCCAGTAACTAAACTTTCTAGAATACCGAATACTCGAACATTGTTAGTAACCAACAATTTTTTCTTGTCATCATCAGACAGTCTCTGAATAGCAAGACATGCGGTCCTAGCAAGCAAAGGATCTACTTTAGCCCAACGACCAAATCCAATATCAATGATATCCTGTAAATGTGAACCAAGAACAGCAGCCGATGACTTTGCAACCATGCAAAGGACAGATAAAGCACCACGGCTTTGCTCTGCAGTGGTTCCACTTACATTAAAGCAAAAGAAATCCCATAATGCTGATATCTGAAAAAGGAACGACAAGATGAGGGAATTAAACTTAGTACATCAAGTATTAATTTAAAAAGACTTTAGGTTGAAAAAAAAATACAGAAGGCTGCCAAAGTAAGCCAAAGAAGATATCCACAGTCTATTGCTGACTTGCCAGTAGGAGAGTCTTTTAACTCCTACTTCTCAGTGTAAAAGATGTCAATTAGAGAACACTGTTTCCCATAAAATTTTATGAACAAGAAGCAATATGTTAACTGCTTTCCCAATCATCACTAAATTTGTCAACATAAAAGGAAAACCTGAAGAAGAAAACGTAGAGCCTTCTTTCTATGAATAAATTGCAGATTAGACATATTTGAGCAACTTAAATGCGACAACATCTTGAAGTATTCCAAATTTACAGTGGTGCTTGATATTGACATAACTACGATGTGGTGTTACCAGTTAATTATATTTGAACAAATCTAGTCCAGAGACTTTGTATCTCACTGCAAAATTCCCAGAAAGATATTATAGAACTTTCAAATTATCAATCTCAGTACATTAATCTTGAGTGTACTACAGCAAGTGATGTAAAGAAGATTGCCTGACATATGACAAGTATTTTAGCTCTTTTAGCAAATTGAGGCATAAAATCACATCTCTTATCCATTTTAAGATTACTTTCATATTGTGCAAGAAAAGTAGAATTTGACAGCCAAAATCCTGAAACAGTTATTTTTCTAGGGTATACTGTATACTTCTGAAGTTAAAGGTAGGGGCTTCCAAATAACTTATGCAGCGTATTACTGACATAAAAGAAAAACATACTGTGCTGGAAGATATATCACCCTTTGAGACCAGGGCGCCAACTATAAACTCAAGAGCTGCTAGATCCCCTATATTGCAATCAACGGCAAGATTTATGAGATTCTTGGCAGTTTCAGCTGGGTTTTTCCTAATGTATATTGTATTGAAAGCGTTCTCCACAGCTTCATAGATGGATTTATCCTGGGAAAATGCCTACATAAGAGAGCAAACGCCAGAAATATTAATTTTAAGCAGATAAAAGATTACATATAAAGAATAAATAGCCTGAACACATGGAGGAAAGAATCATATAGAACTTCAATATCCTTGTTGTTTCCAGACACAAAAGTATAAGGGTTTACTAGTGGCAACATCCTTCGGAGACAGTCTTCTGCGCCATCAATTTGAAACTGTTTGCTCCTCATCAACAAGAGAATTGTATTTTCAACATCAGTAGCAGAAGATGAAGCCATCAATTGGACAAGTGTTGGCATTGTGGTACCTAAGCATTTAGAGAAACTTAATCCAGCCTCAAGTGATGCAACCAAGGCCCTCGTCTGCTCCAAGTTCCCAACATCTGGCAGACTACTGTCCTGCAAAGTCATCACCTCTCCTGTCTGGGACATGCAACTGTCAATTAAACTGTCTTGCTGCTCCTCTGCAACAGCCCCAGAATTATTATCAACTTCACCATCGCCAATGCAGCTATCATCATCAGATGGTAAACCATCCCTAACACCTTCTGAAGGCATATCTGGCTCAAGCTCTTTTAACTTCTTTCTGTACTGCTCTAAGGTTGCTTCAAATGAAGCTATTAGAAGCTGTGGACCAAATGGATTGTGCTGAAGCATCATGATTAATAGATTTAAAGCAGATTTTCTCACTATTGCACTCTTATCCTCCAATCTTCCCGCAGCAACTGCTGCAATTTCATTCCACAAACCAATTGAAATAGAATGCTCTTCACATAATTCAGCCCATACCTGGAGAACTCGACTTCTCGTATAGGCTGAAACATCTCTACAACGCTCGAGCAAGATTTCCAACATAGCTTGCTTAGTACGTAGGCGAATGGATTTAGAACTCACTTCACCCTCAACATCCTTAAATGCCTTTGCTATTAGCTTTCCAAGTACACCAACGAGAGCATTTCTAATCTTATAAGATTCCCCACCAAAGTGTGGAATAAGAATACCAATGTTAGTGGAAATTAACCTTGGAAGGCGGTCAGAAAGCTCTACAAGAAAACGTCCAACATTTTCGGCCCCAACAGTGTCCCTTACATAATCTTTTGGATTAGTCCTTCCAATCTCTCTTATAAGAGAGATAGCCAGACTTCCATCTGCATACTTCTTCTCAGCACCAGCAACTGCATCAGCCATGTGGGTGACAACGAAATCATATTTGTGAATTAGGTGCATAATGGATGCACACGACTGTGCCATGTAATGGTACTTTGTAGAGCAAGTCCCAATTATACGACAGAGAGCATCTTTTGCAAATGAATCTTTTAAGAGCGTTACATTCTCAAACATAGAGAAAGTACTTCTACAAGAAGGAAATGTCAAATCAGTGAGTTTCAACTTAAAATGCTTTAGAAAGGGCATACATGTATACACCTCTACACAACTAAAAGACAGAGTAGTTACTTTGTAATGAAGGACAAATAACTTTCATCTGGGTCTAATGAACCAAATAGCAATGCAAGGTTGATCTCCAATGAGTTGGCAATAAGATTCAGTATCCGACTTCTCTGTGCCTCCCAGTTCCATGAACTTACAGCTTGTTTCTTCCTTGTACTAGCTGTTGCCTGAAGCCATACTAAGATGCTTCAATGAATTGGCTGTGACTAAAAGAACATGTGACATATGATTATGTGTAGCAATAAGAAACGGTAGAGAAATACAAGTACCTTTAAACTGTTATTGGAATTGCTATTGGACTCTTCAGCAAGAACAATGTGAAGGAGGAAGAATGTATATATTTTGAAAGCATTACGATGAGATGCAACACGATCTAACACTGGAATATCTTCATCCTGACCTTGAGAAACCCTTGAGAGTGAATCAACATTAGGGAGAAGCACACTGAGATTGGATCGAAGACTTTCTACGAGATTGAATTTACAGGATGGAGGAAGACTTCCATAACCCCGAATCAATGAGTACACACGATCAAAAACATCTTGGTCTTCAATACAGAAGAGTTCTTTATCGGAAAGATCAAAGCACACGCCTGTTTAGACAAAAGGGAGGATTGCTTCACATTATTATTATGAGATTATTTATCAAGGGAGCAGTTCAATTAAATTCTCCCTAATTGCTGAGAAAACAGAGTTTGATAAATTAACTTCTAACATTTCATTCTAGTATCCAAGATGAATTCGAGTATGATTTCTAATTCCAAGATGTGATTATTCTTCCGAAATTGTGAATTTCCCCAGGAATGGAATAAATTCTTAAAAACATTTGGATCTGTGAAAGACTGAGACAGAGGGAAGCTGACCTTTCACGAACTCTTCCAGTTCAGCAGGCCGAAGCGAAGCAATCTCCACGGGGTTCTGTAAAAGGAGACAGTTACCTTCGTGTTCTTCTTCTTCGAGAGCCCGGAGAGTCTGAGGGAACTTGAAGTGAGGAGCCATGGTGATGGTGGCGGGCAATGAGAGAGAAAGTGAGCGAGGTTTTCTCTTTAGTCTTTACTTTGTTGCCCACATCTCCGGTGACCTCCAAATTTCAAATGAAACTGAAGAGTCTGAAAGCGGGAATAATTTGTTTGCCATCACCTTTTTTTTTTTTGTAAAAAAANAAAAAAAAAAAGAAAATCTAAGATCCCTTGGCACTTGGCAGGCCTAGCCAGCCCAAAACGGCCCAACTTTATAAGATAAAATCCAAGCTCCACAAGGAAATAATTGTTAATTATATATGTTTTTTTAAAAATTTATTATTAAATTACTCAAGTAAATAATATTTTTTAATGATTAAAAAATAAAAATATTTTTAAAATTAGTTATCATTCGCTTAAAATGATTATTAGTATTTTTAATGGTATTATTTTGTTGTTCATCATTAGTAATGTTTATAATTATTATTTTGTTGGGTCTCTTAATCATTGAAAAATAT
This sequence comes from Cercis canadensis, assembly GCA_003255065.1. Taxonomy (NCBI): domain Eukaryota; kingdom Viridiplantae; phylum Streptophyta; class Magnoliopsida; order Fabales; family Fabaceae; genus Cercis; species Cercis canadensis. The sequence goes on from QAOA01002849.1 coordinate 849,918, forward strand.
ACGATAATTTTTACAAATAAAAAATAATTTAAAAAATTCACTTGATAAAATATGAGTCAGTTAAAAAAAATATTTATTTTAATCATCATCACGAGCAAAAACATTTGTAATTATAGTCACTTAAATTCTCTTTATTATTTTTTTTTCAGAGAAAGCACTTTTATTATTCAAAAAGATAAATGGATTACGGCGCCCTGGGCCGGATGTGGGCTGGCGCGATATATTTTAGTATTTACTACTTTCAGTCTATTAATGGGTGTGACTTTGTTGCCACAAGTGGCACAAGTATCCCAAGTCCTAAATAGTACATCTCCAATAAACAATGGACACATGTAGGTGGTATGGAAGGGAATAGGTGATTTTTGTGATAATTTAGTTTGTGCTTAGTTATTTGAGTAAATTTTGTTTTGACCCCAACAAATTAGTGTTATTCATAAGTTGTCNTAATGGGTGTGACTTTGTTGCCACAAGTGGCACAAGTATCCCAAGTCCTAAATAGTATATCTCTAATAAACAATGGACACATGTAGGTGGTATGGAAGGGAATAGGTAATTTTTGTGATAATTTAGTTTGTGCCTAGTTATTTGAGTAAATTTTGTTTTGACCCCAACAAATTAGTGTTATTCATAAGTTGTCACTTCTTTTTAAGGGTGTGTTTGGAAGTTTCTTTTGAAGGGATATGAGAGGAGAGGAATAAGAAAGCCCACTCCTTTGTTTGAGAGTTTTAAGTTTGAAAGGGGAAGGAAACTAGAGGTTAAACTCTAACTCTTGCACTCATTTTTCTATCCACAAATTTCAACCCTCCAAATTAGGGGGTTTAGAGAGGTAAGAAATTAATTTACTATTTTGCCCATACTGTCACATAAAAGAAGCAGAGTACTGTTTTGTGCCCATACTATTTTGCCGTGCAACCACATGTTGTCAATACTTTCAAGATAGGTGGGGTGGGGGTTGGTGGCAAAAAAAAAGTCGATATGCTTAATCAATTAATGGGTTAAAATAATTATTTATTGTCAATACTCAATAGCTCAATATATATTATCATTATTAATTGGTTAAAAATTTATTCTTCTTACTTAAAAATATTTTTAATAAATCAAATAGTATACAATTTGATTATTGCCAAATTTTATTTTTTAAATAATAAATAATAATTAAATTTATAATTAAAAAATTGAATTAAAAAAAAAAGAGTGAAAAGATAATAAAGGATAAATTAGTAAAAATATTTTATAATAGGACTTTCCTTTCCTCTCTTTTTGTTCATTTTAGTCATTCAAACAAAAGAGAAAAAAACCCTTCAATTTCCCTTCCCTTCCTTTCCCTCCCTTTCCTCTCCTCTCCTCTCTTCTCCCCTCCAAAAAAACTCTCAACAGACCCTAAGACAATTTCCAAGACGGTGCCATTTTGATAGTTGTACTTTTTACACGCAGGCCTCTATCCTCCCTTCCCTGGAGCTTCTGTTTCTTTTTCCCAAACCCACTCTAAAATTCCTAAGCTCACTGACTGACTCTCCCTCGTTCCCTCTGCACTCAATATCTTGCAAGCGCTGGACTCTCAATCTTTTCATTATGTAGTCCAAGTTACATTTATAATTGAGTGCAAGATATTGAAAAGATTGAGTCCAAGTTACATTATGTAGTCCAAGCAGTGCAGATACTGTTGAATTGTTCCAGAATGCAAAGTATTCATCCACGCGCATCAGAATCCTCGATAACATCTTAATTCATGACTAGATTGTTGTTCCCTTGTATATCAGTATGCACTTGTTTATGTATCACTGTAAGTGCCTCAGCATGATCAAGTGTCGGAAAATTGTTATTCCAGAATGCCACAAGCTCACCGTTGCCGATCACCAATTCTGGAAATTTACCACTAAACAGGTCCACCATTTCAAAATTCTTATTCCTTTGACCGTGATCATGATCCTCTAATTTTGCTTGTTTGTCTGTTACTGTTACTACTTCAGCATCAACATGAATATCAGCATCTTTCCATTCATTCTTCTCTGATTCTTCCTCGTAAAGCAACTCCGGGACTTGATTAATGTTGTCCACTTGAGTCTCATCATCAAGCAAGTACATGATATGATTAAATATGTCCTCTTGATTCTCATTCCCATCACCAATCTGCACTACTTTCACTTGTTTCTGTGTTGCTGCATCAGCATCCTTCAGCTCCGATTTGCTTCTTTTTCCAGTTTCACCCATAAGCGATTGCCTTCTCTGCCCTGCCGCTACACGCTCATTCTTTTTGATCTTGCAGACAACAAACTGATTGGGGTTTGGTATTTGTCGCAACAAAGATTCATCAAGAGAGTACTCGATCATGATCCAGCGACCATGATGCTGAGAGCCTGTCTTTTCAAAACGGTATCTTTTCTTGGAGCCAACAACACGTTTTTCTTTCGGGGTTACACTGAATACAGGTTTTGCGCTGTCTTCACCCGCCCATGTGCCCAAACCGACCCTGCGATCAATACGTGAGTGACTGCGGCCTTTCTTTTTGAGGCTAGTGAACAAGTAAAGCTCATTGTCTCTGGAGAATGCCTTGCAGTTGGAGTCGTGAAACTCTTGCCATATCTCCCAAGGATTCTTGGTGCCGTACAAGTCACATTCTGGTATCACTATGCTATCATCTCCAGCAACCTTGTTCAACAGATAAAATTCAATGAGTTCTTCTTCCTTTGGCTGGAAATTAAACCCAACAGGACCACCCTCCCTACACCGTTTAAACTTGAACTCCATTGCTACCGGTACCACCAATCCCAGTGGATCATCCGCGGGTTGAGTCGAAATGAACCACGACATATTAAGCCGCACAGCTTCAAACTCTGCTGCTTCTCTCTCCGTCTCCCACTTGCTTCGCTTCCAGTCTTAACGGCGAGCGAGCAATATATATATATATATGATATAGTTTGTGGAATATTATTAGGAAACCTTTTTGCTTGCGGATTCAAGAATAGGAAACCATGCTTTGGGATTCTGTGTTTACTTCCGTATCAAGTTTTCAGCAAATACAACAAAAATTAACATAAAGAAACTATAGTTCGCATCATGCAAAATTTTAATTTTTTTCCCCCTTTTATAACTGAATCTTTTTTTTTCCAAAAAAAAAATTGTTTTGCTTTACTAGTAACTTTTCATAATTTTATTTATGCGGTTCTATAACCGTTGTTCATCAATCTTTAAATCAAGTCTTAACTCCATATAAAAATAATTTTGATTAATTATGAGTCACTTTTTGTTGTTGTTGTTTGTTATTTTCAATTTTATTTTACCAGTTAGTGAGGATATAAGATATAGAGAATAAAAGTTAAAACATGAGACCTCAACCACTAACTTTTAAACTAGTAATTTTGTTATTTCCACTTTAAAAAACTTTTTACTTATTCTGTATATATTCACTTTTCACAGAGTAAGGTCTCAATTTTATTTTTTGAATATACAGAATTTTTAATTTTTATAAAATTTAAATTATATTTTCTAATTTTTTATTTTTAATTAAATTCAATTTTCTGTCTATGTCAGTAATATATTTCCAACTGCTTGTGAGTTAATAGGAGGTATATTTGCGAACAATGAATTACTATAACCTATGCAAAATGAAATTGCCAATCTTCAAATCTTAAACCAATTTTTTGTTCACTCTTAGATAATTACTCATCATATCTCATATTTCAGTCTGAATAAACAGTGGTTTTATTTGACCATTACTATTTTATTTCTTTTTTTGTAAGCACGCTGAATCGAACATTTGAAAACACACTGGCGAAGACGCAAACCTCAAAGGGGAAACAACAATTTCATTCAACTGTAACGCACAAACAATAACTTTATTCGACCATTACGTACAAATACACATGTAGTGTAGTTTCCCCACCCTGGCCACATGCAACCAGAGACGAGCCCATCTCTTCCAGCGTGAGGACCAACGGCTTCTATAGTTGAAGAGGAGGTCTTTGGGAGAGGGTTTCGATGTCATCCACTCTTATTTCACACTAACAAGTCAAAAGCAATAGCTTATGTAGATAAAGAGGAGTATTTTTGGGAGAGCAGAGCTTCAAGTGAAGCAGGATTAGTCACAGGCGGACTACATGTAGGAAATGGAGATGCGTTGAATATACATGTAAAGCTCCATTTTTCAAGTCACATCCCCACTTTCATCTTACATGTATAGATTAACAAGAGAACACCTTCGACACTCTCTCTCTCTCTCTCTCTCTCTGACTATTAGGAACTCAAGTTGCGAAGATAGAACTCACCCCAAAAGACTAGTCTATTAAAAAATGGTGTATTCTCAACTTAAGTATCATTCCATAATTACTTGTAAAACTGATGTAGGACTTCTCATATCGTAACACTGACTTTTACGATTTTATTTCTCTTCCCAGCTCAACTGATCTGCTTATTTGCTATTGGGATTTACTTTTCTTTAAAACGAATGGTGGGGCATCGTTTTGAAATTAGGATTTGTTTGTGGTCAAGTTTATAATTTCATCTTTTATTTGTGGCCAATATATAATTAAGATATAAACCAACTATCCCATTACCATTTCACCTTCTACTATTCACATAACAAAGCAAAGCTTGCCACGTGTACCGTCAATATGAGGTACTTGTGCCACTTGTGGCAACTAAGTTGTATCCGTAATTCTAATGTCTTTTTTTTTGGATTTTAGTTTTTTCAAAGTTGACGAAACAAATCAGCAATGCAAAATAAAACCTTACGAAAAGCAAAATCATTAAACCCTTAATTTTTCTTTCACGGCAGTCGGCTCCCATTTATCCTTCTGATTTCTGATATCTTCCAGATTCTGAAATGGGTTTCTTCAATTTCTTCGACATTTCTTAGCTCTTGGTTGAGAAACCATAGCAGACAGCACAGAGCCACGCGATGGCAATGCCATGGGGTATGACCCTTTGGATGGCAAAGATGGTATTGATAGCTTTAAGTGGGTGGGTTTCTTCGTGCTTGATTGTTGCTGATGAGATTGCGAGCGCTCTCCGATCTGGCGATATTGGTCCCTTCCATGTTGGCTGATTCAATTTGTTAAATTTAACATTTGGCAAAGCCCTGGTAAGTTTGATGAACCCTGCTTCATACTTTTCAAAGTTGGGTATCAATGTTATTCCAGTTTATTATTGTAGCTCCTCGTGAAAGTTCAGTTTTTTAAAGTATAGGGAATATAGCAGTCCTTGACTCCTTTCTAAGTTTTTATTGCTACATTAGGGTAGAATAGAATGCATATCTTGAATTGTATTTGAGGGAAAGATCAATATAACAGTATCTCCTTAAATTAAAGAATCAAATAGAGTACTGCTTGTATCCAAAAAGTTTTGTGGTCATATGTGCATGATGTTACCAGCACCGACAACTTGTTTAAAGTTGCTGGTTGTAGCTTACTGTTTGCTATGTACAAAAAAGATTATTACTTCTCATTTTTAAGAGGAGCAAATGAGAAGAGCGGGCTGAATTCCTTGCTTTTGCTGCTTAAGAAATTAGATTATGTTTGGCTTATATTATTGTGGTCATTTTGAATTCTTTGATTTTAATGTTTGGCTGAAAAACTCACTAGCCAAACTGCTGAGAAATCTCTCTAATTGTTAGCTGCTTTGATTATGCTGCCCATATTGTTGGATTCACTTATCAACAAACTATTAGAGTCTATGGAATTGTTCTAGTTGCATTTCTTGTCCATTAGTTATCATCCTTATTACTGGCCTGCTGGGTACGAAAAGATGTATAACAGTCTGCTGAAGTGAGAATAAGATGACAATTTCTGATGAATCATAAAATAGATATAACTGTCTGCTGAAGTTTGAACTCTTGCAAATAGGTTCATTTGCTTGATCCAAGTAGAAAATTTAAACAAAGAGACAAGGAATCAGAATATCTAAGTGATGAAGTGAGAATAAGTTTATTATGATTAGGATGAGTTGTGTTGGATTGCCTTTCAGCAGCCGAAAAAGAAGAATGAGAAGAAGTAAAGATGAGTTATGCCTATATATTTGTGTTTGTTAATTTTCAGATAGTCTTTTAGGTTTGAACAATTCGCATCTGTTCAAGTAATGCACTCAGTTGCCAGAACATCATATATTTAGTCATCCAGTTTGCTTGGTTATTATCTTATTCATCATGGATAAGCTTTGTTAATCACAGAGGTTTGGAAACTTAGTAGGAGGTCTAAGAATTGTCATTAAGAATACTAAGTAAACTTTTCTTTGTCCATGTGCAGATCTGTGGAGGCCNTTATACCTCTTTGCCTCCATACGCCTATATATATTATTTCCCATTTTAAGCAAAAATCATGGAGATAAATACAGCAATAGTATCTGGCCGAGGGATCAAAGGAATAATCATATTCGACCAATTAACTTCAAATCTAACTGGCATCACAATTAAGAATGAAAGTAAGTCAACCTTGGCAACCATGAACCTAGGTTACAAATTGGTTTAAAGGCATGTCCCTATACTTAACTAGAACTGAAAATATGACCTAAAATATAGAAATCAGCAAAATTTTAGGGTTACCTTGAATTCATTTTGACTTTATATGTATATGGTAATTATAATTTGTGGCTAAAAAAAAAATACCATACACGTTTTGATCTTCCATCTATATACCAATTAACTTTAATGCTGTTTTGATACAGATTAAATATGTGAGGGATTAAACTTTCCTAATGACGGGCGTATGCTCAAATTAAGAATAAATGCATGCCTCTATAAATATATTTTAAAATTTATTTGAAATTCAAAACTTGCAACTAATAGGTCTGAAATCAATTGGTTCAAAATTTGTATTAATTAAAAAATGCTTAATGTTAATTACATTGAATTTATTACTTATTTAGGGTTCTTAATTTTTATCCATTTTATTGAATAAAAATCAAAGGATTAATTACCAAATCATAAATGTAATTGTTGATTGAAAATATATTCCTCAATCAACATTATTTGATAGAGCCAATCAAGGTACCTTATCTTCTCACCTGTATACCTTCTTTGTTAATCCAATTCTGAATTTTACTTTCTTTCTTTTACTCTCTTCACTTTTCTTCTGCTCACCTCTCCAACATTGGTTATCTACCCATCTCCATTAGCTATCTTCTCTTTCCTTTTCTCTCTTCTCTTCCTTTGGTTCTCTGCATTTCGTTGGCTTTGGGGGTAGCTCCGAACAGTCTCATACAACAAAGGGCTCATTCATTGAGGTACAATTAAATTATGATTTCTCTTTGTGGGTTTTAGGTTTTGTGCGATTTAGGTTGAGTTGGGGAGGTTAGTTGTATTGTCGCAGTTGAGCTTACCAAGGGAGAGATAATTTAATTGTACATTTTTTCCAAGGGAGAACCTAAGCCAAAGGATATTTTTTTTTGCTAATAAACATTGCACATTTCATGTTCTATTTTCTTTTTTGTGCTATAGGTTTCTGATTTTGTTGTGGATAGCCATTGGAGGTAAAAATGCCATTCCTTTTATATTGGTATATTTGCTTATTTAGATTGTATATATGTTTGCTACAGTTGTTTCGTATTTTATTTGGTACGTTGCCCTTTTTTTGTTGGCTGCCCCCACCCCCTTCGTTGTGCTGCTTAGAAATAGAATTTTCACGCAAGGGGTTTCATCAAAGTGAAGGTGAGAGCCTACTTTCTTTTCTTTTCTCTACCAGATCTGTGCTCCGGTTGTGGTATTAGATGACTGTCATATAAAATTTCCAATATGGTAGAGGGATTTTTTTTTTCTGGTATTCTTTTATAGCCATATGCTTTATTCAGTTTTGGTTTCATTTATTGGTCATTAATTAATACTGTGTTATCTATAAAGAACAGGAGAAAATACACAAGAAGATGCAAAAAGGTTCTTCTTCTATTGTGCATAAGTAAATAGTTGAAGTGGAATTGGAGTCGTTTGAAGGAAGCAATAAACCAAAGGGTTCTTCCTGTTGTTGAAATTTTTATTTGATTGGTTCAATCAATTAATGAGATAAGTTTTGAGTGTAGTTTCATGGTTCAACTATGCATATTGCTGAGCAATCTTGTGTTATCTAGAAAGAACAAGAAAAATTACACAAGAAGATACAAAAAGATTAGTTTTCACCAGGAAAAACAATTAAGAATTTTTCTACCCCCAATTTCATGTTTATTTGTTCCTTTGCCTCTTTCAATATAGATCCTTCTTATATTGTAGCTTGGACTTCTATCATGTTTTCACTATTTGCATAAGTGATTAGTTTCTTTCTCCAGCACCTTAGGTATGTCTCTTCTTATTATTTTAATTTCTGAGCTGTTTTCATTCACAAAAGCCAGGACATTATGGCAGAAAAAAAATTCACATTAGAAGCTTACTTTTTGCAAGGTAAGTTTTTTAATAGATGAATGCCTTTTGTAGCATAGGTATTTGGCAACTCTGCAATTCAAGGCAATGTTTTTTCTTGGCTCACTGTATGTGCCTAATTTAGATATTTTTTTTCCTTTGTAGGTGCTCAAGAGGCTGAAAAATAGCATATTGAATGGTACTCTTTTGTAGGTTCTCATAAACTCAATGCTTTATTCAAAATAATTAGAAACAAGTCCTATATAAAAAAAAATTAAAAAAGTTCTTAATTTGAAATGCTTTTACACAACTCTCAAAATTCTTCATGAATTTTTTGATTTAATCATAGAAAGATTGCAAATATATATTATATTAGAAAGAAATATGTTCAAATTCAATTGGGTGTGGGTGGGTAGGATTTACGGAGGGGATAGGCTGCCCCTATTATGTAGCCTCCAGTAAACCAAATATTGGTTTTTGTTTATGATATATCTTATATAATGATTCTTCACATGAATTATTATTCTATGTTGCATGCCTCCGTCATGGCCGCACATCGGCGCGGGGACCAATACTAGATGTTACATTGTTATGTAACTTGAGTTTGTCCTTGGATCTATTAAACTATTATGCACATTACCCCAATGTGCTTATGGTTCAATTAAATTGGAGAAAAATCTAGATATACTTTGTTTTCTATCTTCATCTTTTGTGGGCATCTCTTAATTTGAAGCCGTTGACATTTAAGATGGAGTCTTTTCTATAAAGTTCTATAAGCTCTGGTGAAGTCCATGATCAGCAGTAAGAAAGGTTTTTGCATACTGATATGGCATGCTCAATGTGTCTTTTGGGCTTCATTTTGCCTTATAATCAATTCCTTATTAAGGAATATGTGTTTGTTGTAGAAATCGAGTTGCAGGTAAACCTAACCTAAATAAAATTTTAAAACACAGATTGGGTATTAGATTCAGAATTCTTCATTGAAGCAACATATTCAATTTCTCACCAAGAACCACAGAGGACATAGAAAGGCATATGTAGAATTTTGGATAATTAAAAACACCCAGAACGGAGAATCAAAAGGGCAAGAAATGAGTATACCAAGGTGAATTGAATATCCTAAAATTCTGGGTGAACTAGGAAACAGAGAAAAACCCATGAATCTAATTCAACAAAAAGAGAACCCCTATTCCATTAAACATATCACTTTTATTTATTTATTTTTTTGAGTCTTGATGCTGGTATCTTTTTGTTAGTGAGATTTATACTCTAACCATGGTCAGAACACTTATTTTTCGTTTCAGGAACTATTTGTTGCACATTGCCCATCTTTTGAGGTGGGTTATGGCTCTGCAATTTCCCAAGAGAATAGACAAATTGTCAAGCCGGTAGTGAGCTCAATTGGACCATGCTTGAATATGGCCAATTACACTATTAAGCTATTTGGACTCTAAATCTAATTTGAACATACATGAAATTGACAAAAAGACAAGGTGAAGGGGTTTGCACTTACCTTTTTGGAAATATATACATATACCTGAAATTGAGGTTGAGTTTAAAATTTTCTATTCTCAAAGGCTTTGCATGTATGTTCGAAAGATATTGCCCTATATGTCATTAGCATGTGAGTAAATTTTACAATAATATTATAAATTAACTAATAAATATTTTAACTTGA
>QAOA01002849.1:860292-930423 GCA_003255065.1 Cercis canadensis
ATATATATATATATATATATATTCAAAAAAACTTCTATATGAGAAAGAGTAGACATTTAATTCACCAACAATCTATGTAGCACCGAAACGGAAAAAAACTTGCCGTACCCGTTTCTAGTGCGTTTCGGAAACGCAATTCGCCTACCAGCTCCAGAAACGCATCTCCAACAATTCTTTTTTTTTTTTTTTTAACCTTGGGTACCAGCTAAATCACACAGATCACCATGGAACAAGGTGAAGGTGAATGAAAGCTCTTGGGGAACAAGGTGAAGGTGAACGAAAGCTGACTGGGACAGTTTCTTTCTCCCTGCTTTGCTCAGTTTCTTTCTTTCGCCCTCTGTTCTTTCTCTGTATCGTCTCTTTTGCTGACTGGGACAAGGTGAAGGTGAACGAAAGCTCTTGGGGAACTAAGATTCTGATAGTTAAGACCAATGGTATCGCTTGAAATTGGTAATCTGCTGGTCCATTTGGAAAATGTAGGAGTCGGCAACTTCCAAGAAGACCGATTCTGCTAAGCTCTGTTTCTATTTCTTTCTCCCTCGGGGTCATTTCACTGACTCTTCCATTCCACCCATTCTCTCTCTAGGGTCTTCTTTTTTTTGTTTTTGTTTATATTATTTTAATTATTAAATTAATATTATTTTAATTATTAAATTAAACATCTCAGCTGATAAGGCCCATTTATATGGGCTGAACAAAAGTGAAGTTGTTTATTAAATATGTAAATTTTTTATTAATTGAATTGGACTCATTTAATTTTTAAGGCTCATTTATATTGGCTAAATATAAGTTAGATATAAGAATTAATGTATTTATTTAACATTTATCTATATATATATATATGATAGGCGTACCTATACCCCTATTTTTTTTAAAAATGCTGTATCGGCGTTTTGTACCAATACCGGGTACGAAACTCGTACCCGTACCCGTGCTACATACTCAATAATACTACCATAACAACGCTGCAACCACTAAGAGCAATCATATTAGGGTTTGGTCCCGGGTCCTAAAAATCTCTCCAACCTTATAGGTTGGGTACATGACTACTTAAGCTATTACTCAGAGTCCTTGAGGCTTCCAATTGCACTTCATGTTTTTTAATTTATTATGGTATGCTTTTTCATGATTTGTGCATGTTACTTGAATTGATATATTTTTTCTAATTTGTTTACCTAATTGTTTGACCATCTTGGTTTATGAATTATGTTAATCAAGATGGTCAAAGATTGATAATTCGTGAGGCTACAAGAAATTTTAGATAGTGATGGAACTGACTTGAAATTCACACGAATGGATATAAAATTCAATTGGTGAGATGAAAATCATCTTCTTCCTTTTCGATATTTGATATGTTTGGTAATGCAAGAGTTTTACATTATAACTTTGGTGTATCGGTTTATATTTAGAAAAAGGTTTTTTTTTTATTTAAAAAAAAGGCGTTTTAGTTTCTTTTTTGGATATGTAGATTAATCTGATTGATAAAAAAAAAAAATGTTAATGATACTATAAGCATGTCTATTTGAAACCATTCAATGATAATAACATTGTACCTTGTTGTATACTATTTTTCTTTCATACATTTAGTAAGTTCTTATCATCTCTTTCACACGAACTATGAATAATTGGGTTCTTCGTATAATTCAAAAACCGTGGATCTTTTGATGAGCTTGGTTATTGGTGTAACCTAGACATACCTATAATATTTCTCACAATATATATGCACAATAGCTTTTTTTCAAAATTTTGTANAATTCCATTTTGAAACATTCTTTAAGGGCTACTTTGATAAACTCTGCGTAAATGGGCTCCAGGAGTGGTCTTGAATAAGTTTATGGTAGTCTTGCGTGAGGCCTTTGTGAAGGTGATTAAAAGTAGAAGTCAAATACACCACAGGTTGCCACATGACTCTCCAACCATTATTATGAGTCATGAATATTTATATTTAATATGATTGAAATTACAATATTAATTCAATTATAAAAATTGAAATGGACTAAAAAAAAAATAATCACAATTAGCAAATGGTGAAAATCGATTATTTAAAGTTGTGATATATTCTCCCAAATTTTAGCCCTGTAATAAATGGTGATTTGTCAATTAGAATTAAAAAAATAATATTTTTCTATTGTATATTATTTACAAAATCCCCATCATATAATATCAATTCCTGCTTGAAATCATAATATTGAATTAACTAAGATTCAAAATTACCATATTTCAATTATCATAAATTTACTATATTTAAAAACATATTGCATTAATAAGATATNTTATTAAAATTAAATAAATTGGAAGTCTAAAATGGTGAGTACGTGTTTATATAAAAAAGTAATGAAAATCAAGGACTTTGACTACATTATATAAATTATCATTCTAATCAAGATTACTCCACAAAATAAAAGGATCAAAACGTATTTAATTACTAAGATTATTGTTTGAAAGAAGAATAAAATGTCTATGAGTTTATTACGTTCGTTAAAAATGGGAAAAAAATAATCAAAAAATCCTCCACATAGAAATTAACTTAAATGATATTTTGATAGAAATTGAACATCTGTGGGATTAAAATTTCTTAATGACGAAAATAGGCTAAAATTAAGACTAAATGTATGTTTATATAAATAAATATAATAAATAGCTGGAAAAATGGATGGGACAAATTGAATGGGAGAATAATTAGACATACTAATGAATTTGGTAATCATGTATTGAATAGGAAAATTGTGAGGATTTTAAAAAATAACTTAATCACAGCAAAGACTAAGCCAACGCCTATCAACATAATTGAGACAATAATAATCTAGAAATTATGCCAAATACTAGGAAGTCTAGGAGAATAATTAGGTATTTTCAATATTTGGGCATTATTAAATTGAGTAGGACGGTTTTAATGATTTTAAAAACCATTCAAGAATACAAAACCCTAACGCCATTGCCTATATAATGATAAGACAACACTACAACCTCTTTTTCTTATTGAAGAGCAACTATTGGACCAATTCTTTGAAATGTGTACTCTGATAGGAACTAAGGTACATATTTCTCTTCTATTTGGTTATATTTTTTTGTATACTCCATCTCTATTATATGTCTTTTGTTTCTTAAACAAAAAGGGAAAGCTTGACTATGTGAATCATTTTCCTCCATCTAAAGAAGCTCTCAGGTTTGCTCTTTCAAAATCTGAATTTATGCTTCATATTTGTCAAGGTTTACTCTTTTCCTAGGATTTTTTTGCTCAGTTTATTTGTTTTCTTTGTTATGTATTTGATAATGTATGGTAAATTTTTTCTCTTTCTCTTATGAAGCTTATTTTCTCCATCTCCTCCATCACTAGATTCAAGGTATGTCATTTATCTTTCAAATCATTTTTTGCTCTTTCAAAATTTTGCTCATTTTAAAGGTTTGCTCTTTCGAATCATTTTTTTAAAAAGCTATAGTTATCTATTCCATTCTATTATTTATAACAAAATGCTTATGTTGCTCTCTCTGTATTCCTTATGTTGCTTGCTCTGTATCTCTTTCATCTCCATAGTCAAGGTATGACCTGGCCTTCATGGAGATTGAAACCTATATAGATAATACGGAGATATAAAATAGTTTACTCCTTTGACATATATATATATATATATATAAATATAGGTATTATGATTAATAAATTAATGTAACGTGGATTCATATAATATTGTAATAAACATATAAACAACCAATAGATAATTAAATAATAGATCAAAACCGAAATTACCATATTGAATTAACTAATACATTTATAAGGTCAACGTGTATCTATGTTATTTGAACTGAAATTTGTTTCTTGATTCATATGAGGTTTACATTTTTTCAATCCACTCATAGATTATACCCGAGTAATTTAAGGTTCTAGATGTTAGTTTATATATTCCATGGAATAAGTAAGATGAACTCAACCTATCTATATATCTCTCTATTTCTATAGATCTAATTTCTATTTAATTCACAAGGTGCTTGCTATTTAAAATTTGAAATTTTATAATATATGTTAAGATTCAAGGAATTCATATAAAAAACAAAACTTAAAGCTCGGGTTTTAAATTTGCAAACAATAGCCTGCCAAAGGAATTTTTCAGCTTGTTTTGTGGTAATTGTTGCCAACGGTTTTGCTTCAATCCACTTAGTGAAATAGTCTATAGCATCTATCAGATATTTCTTTTGACCAATAGCTGTTGGAAATAGGTCTGAGCAAGTCTATTCCCCATCTGGCGAAGGGCCATGTAGCTTTTGACGGATGCAATTTTATTAGGGGAGCTATGTGCTCGGAGGAGTATCGTTGGCATTTATCACACTTCTGTACGAAGTTACTGGAATCTGTGTGTATAGTTGGCCAGTAATATCCCGCACGGAGAACTTTTTTGGCAAGTGTCCTTGCTTCTATATGTCTCCTTCATATGCCTCGTGTACATCCCACAACACATACTCTGCTTCTTCCTCATCCAAGCATTTCAGCGTGGGCACAAAGATTTCTTTTTTGTACGGTTGTCTCACCTCTAAATAATATTTGTTCGCCATTCTTGTTAAGTTTCTTGCCTCACTTTTATTCTCGGGTAATTTCCCAGAGTCGAGGTACTTTATTATGGGCGTCATCCATGATGCTTTAGCTTTGTCAATGACCATTATCTCTTCCTCTATGCTGGGGTGTTTCTTCGTTTCTTGAATGACTGTCATGTTGTTCCCTATTTTTCCTATACTAGCTAGCTTAGAAAGTATATATGCTCTTTCGTTGTTCTCTCTTGGAATGTATGTCATTTCAAAGTAGCTAAACTGGACAATTAAGTTCTTGACTATGTTCAAGTACCTCATAATCATCTCATCCTTAGCAGTAATCTCCTTTGACTTGACTCGTGACTAGCTGAGAGTCACTTAATACTTTTGTCTTGTCTACTCCCATTTCCTTTGCCAACTGCAGTCCTGCTATCAATGCTTCATATTCAGCTTGATTGTTTGAGGCTTTAAATTCAAACTTTAAAGCTTGTTCTACTTCAAGGCCGTGAGGGCTTTCTAGTATGATTCCTACTCCGCTTCCTTTAACGCTGGATGATCCATCAACATGGGCAACCCAATTTGCACGTGTTTCCATTATATCCTCTTTGGATCGAGTCATTTCCATTATATCATCACAAACCCTAGTCAACACAAAATTAAGAAAATCCATAACAAAAGCAACAAATTACCAACAGAAGCAACACAAAATTTATAAAATCCATCACCACCGTGTAAGCTGAAATTAAGAAAATAAATCATGAAATGGGAGAAAATTACATACCATCTAAGAGAGAGAGAGAGAATCCAAGAGTAAATGTGGGTGAACGCCGACAAGCTAGAGAAGGAATCACCACCGTCGATAGAGAGAGATACAAAGGTCGAATTACAAAGGTAGAGGAGATTTGTGGGGGGGGGGGGGGTTTAATTTGGGGCTTAGGGTTCTATGAGAAATTGAGAGAAAATCTTATAGGAATAGTGGATTTCTAGGCGAAAAATGGATTTGGGGACTGGGTTGTATGAGAGATTGTGAGAGATAGAGAGAATGGAGACTAAATCGTGGATGGAGGATAAAACCCATATTTCTCACGAAATTTCTAATGGATTTTTGTCCGTGAGAAAAAACCCTAATTTTCAAATTTCAAGTGAAACAGTGTGTTGAATATTCTCATGGATTCAATAGTGCGTGAGAAAGTCCATGAGAAATATTGAATTTTCTCACGGACCCTTCACGTGAGGAAACCGAACACATTAATGGCGACAATTTAGAAACAATGTCTCACCGAGTTTCTCACAGACAAGACTGTCCAAGAGAAATTCCTTGAGAAAATCTCAACAGTCAACTTCCGTGAGAAAATCCGTCATAAATTTTGAGATTTTCTCATAGAATTTTAGTCCATGAGAAAATTCCATGACTAAAAAACGTTTTTCTTGTAGTGTG
The DNA here is from genome assembly GCA_003255065.1 of Cercis canadensis. Classification (NCBI taxonomy): domain Eukaryota; kingdom Viridiplantae; phylum Streptophyta; class Magnoliopsida; order Fabales; family Fabaceae; genus Cercis; species Cercis canadensis. The sequence goes on from QAOA01002849.1 coordinate 866,249, forward strand.
AACTTCATGTTATATTTTTGTTGTTGCAATGTATAATTGGTGTATGTATTGTATCTTTTATTAATTGTACCCTTCTTGAGTGTTCAACTTAATTTTCCTTTTATATTCAATTATTGTTGTCCTCCTTCATTGCACAGGACTTACTATTTGTTGCTTACCATGCTTGTTTTTGCAGTGTCATTTTTATTAGCAAAATTAGACACTATTGTCCTACTTTATCATGTAATTCCTCATCACCAACTTAGAGTAAAATGTAAAATAACAGTTGCAGAGAACAGTAAAAGTCTAAACAACCAAATACTTTCTACATAGACAACTAAAAGAAACTTACAGAAGCAACATGTCCTCCACGAAAATATTTTTTTCCAATTCTAACTATATAATTATAAATTAACAGAAAATACACTAGGAGAAGATTATCCCATTTACAATTACTACAGAGAAGGAAAGAAAGAGTTCTCCACACCCGCATCGTTTTTTTCAATCTACCATACAGCCTTATCACAAGCTTGCGTTTTGGCTTTCTTTGCATTTTTGGAGATATTGATTTGGTGAGTTAAGCTTAACTATTCTCATACTTTACATTTCTTCTTCTACTCTACTTCACTTCAACAATGTATTTGAAATAGCAATAATGCGACTGCAATTGTGTTATTGATGCTAAAATTTCAAGATAAGAGGTTCAATTTGATACTTTCTAAAAAGAAAGGGGAAAAAAACTTCAAGAAACACAATTACTTGCATTTGAAACCCCAAAAAATTATCTCAACTCGGACTGACTTGACCAGTGCTCACCCATGTTTACTGCAGCTGTGGAGTGTATTTGAACTTAGGTAGTGGCTTAATACAGAATTTAGGGAAACCGTGAAATATTGCTTTACAAATACTAACACTAATATAATGATTTGGGTTCCTTTCATTTTAAATATGGCCGAAGTTAGGTAACAGTGTAAATTAACTAATATCTTTGTTTTGCTAGTGCTACATATAGATATTTATTCTTAGGTGTTGAAACCATAATTTTGTTGTCAAAACCACCCTTGAATAATTGTATGGTCCTTATCACTTTGTTTCATCTAATAACCATATAAACTTCTTATAAACAAATTTGATATCCTATGTCTTCAAGAATCTTAAACTCAATATTGATTTACTCAATGGCTAATTAGTTACGCTGTGATTGAATGTCATTGAATTTTTAGATTGTAAAATTTATAAGACAATGATAAGATATTAGTTTATTACCTGACATTCTAATGAAGTTTTAATATTTAAGAAATTTAGTTTTGTATCACAACTTATATTTTGAAGGATCTTTTAATAAGAAGTCTGAAAGTATTATTTTGAAAGTTCTTTTCTTTTCTTTTTTTTCCCCTTTTTTCTTGGGAGGTCTGTATATTTTTCCTTCAAAGAATCGTGATTTGCTAATGTAAATTTTGCTTATAAAAGTGAAACCTTGCTAATCCAAGGCACGGGAAGCAACAAGATATAGAATTAGAAAAATTACAAATTAAACGAGCGAAGGGAACAAATAGTCAGTCCTACGTGATGAACAAGCAAAAAACAAGTTGAATATAAAAAGCCTAAAATTAATGAACACTCTAAGGCACAATTAACGAAAGATACAATAATGCTTTGCATCAACAAAAATCTCAAGGGAAGTTCAGTATGGAATTGAACCTCGTATCCTGAAAATTCAGCATCAATAACACCATTGTGCTTGCAATTGTAGTTTCAAAATATATTGCAAGTTTGCAACTACAAATTCATGCAAATATGATGAAAATTTGGAGAGGACATGATGTTAGTTGTTTGGTCAAAGGAGAGCATAGAGATGAAACAAAGGTCTTTTTCCTGTCGTGTATAGTAATCATCAGGGTTGTTTTTATTCATTCCCTCAGCCAAGAGATGATGATCATATTTCATCAGGTTCATTTTGTTGAAGGAGACATAGTATTTGGATACAAAGTTTAGGTCTTGGATGTGATGGCACCAGGATTTGTCATCGTATTAAAGATTTGAGGAGTAGTCTTGAAAGAATGTCAAGCACCCAAATCTCGGAGTTTTTCTCTGTTTCTTGTCATTTTCCTAGTTTCTATCTTTTTTTGCTTGAAAGAAGGCAAAGTCTATATATGTTTATCGAACAATAGAGCAATTTGTTGTACAACAAGATTAACTCAATTTCCTTTAGCAATCTAAATTCTTACCGAAGAGCATTCTTTGTTATCGCAACCTATGCGAGAAAACATGTGACTGTTATGAATGATGTTATTTTCTAAGATAGAAGTTTAGATTAATAAGGCAATGTGTACACCATATTTCTCATTAGCAGTCCCCACCACAAAAACTTAGCATATATATATATTGTAATAATTTTGTTGCTAGTGTCCTCATCCATATATATACCACCCCTCATTTGTTATTACTTATTAAAATTGCAAGTTTAACCAGGCTGACTTTTTCAATTACTTATTTATTCTCAATTTATTTCTTACAATGGAATTTTCTATACATAGCTATTCTATTGAGATATAAATTTGTTGCTTGTGGTGATATTAGATTTAGTTTTTGTGAGTTTATTTGATTCTTGATTCATGAGGTAACTTATACAATTTAAAAATTTATCCTTGAAAAGGCATCGTGCTGAAACTTTTTCATAAAAATAGATTATTGTTGTATGAAGAAATGAAATTAAAATATTCTAATGAGGCTCTTAAGGAAAAATGAGTCCTAAGGTCACAACGGATCATTATCACTCCTTAAATGCTCACTTTATAACCTAATTAACCATGAAATAACTGAGATTTATGTACTGTAGCTAAAACACCCCTGACAATCAATTCAATACTCATCAAAGGAAGGTAAGGACGAAGGAGTGCCAACACCCATCTACTATGCATGTTAGAATAGTGTAGCGGGGATGAGAGATCAGTTACCCAATGTGGACACTCTTTTCAATACTAATTTTATGCAAATTCCAACAATTTAATTAACTTCATTTGATCCAGATTCATATTAAGAGGCAAGCAAAGTCCAACTGATGAGAAGTGAACAAGATGATGATGATGTAGAATTTTCCTTGGTAACCCTGAGTAGCGTTGGTATGGATAGTCCCACAAAAAATCGAAGACTCCCCTTTGAAGCGACATTGGAAGAACTGATAATGAGTCCTATGCTGGTGAAGCTCACAAACATGATTAAGAGGATGGGGAGTTGAGTTGCTATTGTCATGCGTAGAGTGACCGAATATAGGATAATAGCATAAAATTATAGAACGTGTAAAAATAGTTAAATGCAAAAATTTACGTTTACAGGTAAAGACCACAAAAAATTCTATTGAAGAATTAAAAAAAAAAAAAACCATAAAAGTTGCTTTCTGGCAATTATAACCCATACTTCAGATACATCCAGAATATCTTACAGTATTTTCTTCTTTCATTTACTACGACGGTATGGAATATGTTGTATGAAAAGAAATCTGCATATTTACAGCTACCTATGCAACAACAAGCAATAATGAAGCCTATAATGGAAAGAAACTTACTTGAGAAGTGCGTGGTTTGCAGCAGCAATGTTACAAAATCAAAATAACTCGCCCCACAAAAGGATCCATATATAGGTCAAATTCTAAGAAGGTCTTGTATAAAATATGGAGGTCGAGATGAAGCAATTCTATATATAGCTTAATCATTAATTGCACAAATTGTATTTATCATTTTCAAAGAAGGCATTGCAGTTGATATATTTCATAAAGAAGTACTTAATATAATCAGTCTACACTTAAATAACGTGGCATGTCCAATCATTTAGATTTTAGAGTGCCTTCTACAACCTTCCTCTTAATTTTTCTCTCTTGGTATATAATGGTGTGTGTGCTTGTGTATGAGTGTCAATTGGTAAGATAATACCACTAGTAGATGTAGAATCTAGTGATACAACTCAAGTACCGAAACTATTATTTATTAATGAATTCCCCTCAACAGCTATGTGTTGGGTTTTATAGGCCATAGCCTTTACATGATAGCTAGTGTCCTTTAATAGATAACTATTCATTAGATAACTTATTTAATAGATAACTACTCTACTGTTATTGATATCTATCTATTATTATAATGCAACTACTACTTAGACTCCTACTAGAATAGATAACTATTACCCGCATAACTCTTATTCTATTGGTACTTTTTCAGTCAAACCAGAATTCCTACTGCTATAAACTAGAAACATCCCACATGCATGTGCCATGCACCCCCATGCATTACTGCATGTAACGTGGGTTGGGTTTTCTAGTTCTACTGCTGGCTCTTCTATAGCTCATTGTATCGTTCCCCCTCCCTTCGAGTGACTCCTTGTCCTCAAGGATTAGTTCTAGAAACTTATGTTACAACTCATGGGTTGGCTCCCAGGTGGCCTCGGTACAAGGTAACCCCGCCCATTGCACCAATGCTTCTTGGGTATGCTTCCTTCCGCATGTAACCCATCTCCTTTGCAAGATTTTATCCGGAACTACTGCCATTTCTCCTTTGTCATCTACTGGCGATATCGCAACCACCGCTACTGGGGCATCGCCAATCTTTCTTCGTAGTAAAGAGACATGCAAGACTGGGTGGATACGGGATTCTGGTGGTAGTGCCAACTTATAAGCTACCTTGCCTACGCGTGCCTCAATCTGATAAGGACCATAAAACTTGCTAGCCAACTTCTGGTATGCCTTCTTAAACACCGTCGACTTTCGAAAAGGGTGTAACTTTAGATAGACCCATTCTCCTGTTTGAAACTCCACATCCCTTCGTTTCTTATTGACTTTGAGCACCATGTGTTACTGGGCTATTAAGAGTTGTGCTCGAAGTTTAGTCAGGACTATATCCTTATCTTGTAATGCTTGCTCCACTTCATTCACGCCAGTACCTCCATGTTCATATTTAATGATTTTTGGCGGCAACCTTCCATATATTACTTCGAAAGGCGTACGTTTGGTGGCTTCATGGTAATTATTATTATACCAGTATTCTGCCCATGCCAGATAACGCCCCCACTGTTTGGGGTGCTAAGATGCAAAGCATCGTAAATATTGTTCGAGACAACGATTCACCACTTCCGTTTGGCCTTCTGTTTGAGGGTGGTAAGTTGTGCTAGTGTGGAGCTGCGTCCCTTGTAGGCGAAAGAATTCTTTCCAAAACTTGGATAAAAAGATGGGGTCACGGTCACTGACAATTGTTTGCGGCATTCCATGTAATTTGGCCACACCATTGATAAATAGCTCTGCCACCATTTTGGCATTAAATGGGTGTGCTAAGGCAAGGAAGTGGGCATACTTACTAAGTCTGTCTACCACCACCATAATCACGTTCTTTCCTGCGGATATGGGCAAGCCTTCTACGAAATCCATGGAGATATCATCCCACACGCGTTCCGGAATGGGTAGTGGTTGCAGCAATCCTGCTTGGCTCTGTGATAGGTTTTTATTGCGTTGGCAAGTATCGCATGCAGCCACCCAAAGCTTGACGGCGGTCTGTTGTCCTTGCCAGTAGAAGTCGCGCTTCACCCTCTGGTATGTTTTCAATTCGCCTGCATGTCCTCTTATCTTTGAGCCATGGTACTTTGCTAGAACCTGAGCTGTGAGTTCACTGGTTGGAGGCAAGACTAGATGACCTTGGTAGAGTAGTAGACCATTTTTTTGCCTGAACCCAGTGTCACTACCGTCACCATCTTGAAGTTGCTGGTGTAACCCTGTCAAGTATGGGTCTTGTGCATTGGCTTCATGCAGCTCCTGTAAGATTGAAAATTGCGGGTATGTAATAGCCAATATACTTGGGGGATCTGGGTGGCGTGACAAGGCGTCGGCAGCATTATTTTCTTTTCCTAGTCTGTACTGCACTTCATAGTCGTACCCCAGTAGCTTAGCTACCCACTTTTGTTGTTCAGGTGTTGTGATCTTTTGTTCTAGCAAGTATTTAAGACTCCTTTGATCGGTAAGGACGATGAAATGTTGCCCGAACAAATAGGGACGCCATATACAAATTGCCTCTAACACTGCCATCATTTCTTTGACATATGTTGACTTGCTTCTGGACGCCGCACCCAAGGCCTTGCTTAGGAATGCCACTGGCTTTCCTTCTTGTGATAACACAGCCCCCATCCCATGGTTGCTTGCGTCAGTTTCGACAATAAATATTTTGGTGAAATCGGGCATGGCTAAGACTGGTGCACTACACATTAAGCTTTTAAGATGTACAAAAGCTTTTTGGGCTTCTTCTCCCCATTCGAACCCGCCCTTTCTGAGTAGTTTGGTTAGTGGAGCTGCTACCCAACCGTAGTGCCAGATGAACTTTCGATAGTATCCCGTAAGACCAAGAAATCCTCGCAACTCTGTGACCGTTCGTGGGCAAGGCCATGCATGGATAGCTTCTATTTTCGCTGGGTCCACCATGACGCCATTATGTTTGATAATATGGCCTAAGTAATCCACCTCCTTTCGCCCAAACCTACATTTAGAGAGCTTAACATAGAATTGGTGTCGTTCTAGTGTCTGTAAGACAAGCCCAAGATGGTTAATATGTGTGTCCCAAGTGGCATTGTAGACTAATATGTCATTAAAGAAAACAAGAACAAACTTGCGTAAATCATGTGCAAATATAGAGTTCATGGCAGATTGGAATGTAGCAGGTGCGTTACACAAGCCAAATGGCATGACGAGGTATTCGTAGTGCCCATGATGTGTTCGGAATGCTGTCTTATGTGTATCTCCAGTTTGCACCCTTATTTGGTGGTATCCGGATTGCAAATCAAGTTTGGAGAAGTATTGTACCCCATGTAGTTCGCCCAACATGTCTTCTACTGTTGGGATGGGAAATCGATCTTTGACAGTGACTTCGTTAAGGGCCCTATAATCGTTACAAAAGTGCCAGCTCCCATCCTTCTTTCGGACCAAGAGTACTGGGGATGAATATGGGCTAGTGCTGGGTTGAACTATTCCATTAGCTATCATCTCCGAGACTTGTCTCTCGATTTCATTTTTCTGATGATATGAGTAGCGGTAGGGACGGGCATTGATTGGCTATGTTCCCTCCTTGAGTGGGATTTGGTAGTCAAACTTAAGTGATGGTGGCAACTGTTTGGGCTCCATAAATATTGCTGCATACTTTTGAAGTATTGCCCCAAGCTCCGTTGCTAGTTCTCCCTCAGTGTGTTCTATTGTGGTGGTTACTTCAGGCATGGTTAGCTGTGTGTGCAAGGCAAAGAGTGCACTAATGTGTGCCCGCTGCTTCATAATGCCATGAATAGTTTATGTGTGTACTGCTTGTCTGGTCTGCCCTGTGATCCGATGCCGCTGCCCTTGGTCCATGAACTCCATGGTGAGTTTTCCCCAGTCACAGAGAGTGGGCCCAAGTGCTCCGAGCCACTGAATTCCTAGTACTGCATCCATACCTGCTAGTGGTAACACATATAGGCTAGTAGTGAATGAATAACCTTGTATTTGAATGTGTGCCTTGTCGCATTTGCTATCGCATTGTACCAAGGTTCCATTTGCTACAGAGACATTAAAGGTGGTGGGTGTAGTCACTGGTAACCGTAGGGACTCTGCCTTGCGTTGGCTAATGAAGTTGTGTGTTGACCCGCTGTCAATTAAAACAGAAAAGGGCTGTTCTAGGATGTAGCCAGTGACCTTAAGAGTTTGTGGGTTAGTCCATCCAGAGAGGGCGTGTAAGGATATTTCTATCTCTGCAATTTCGTCCAGGTCCTCTTCTTCTGTTGCAAGGGGTTCATGGGCGTCGAGCATGAGGAGCTGCGGTTTTTTACACCTGTGACCCACCGTGAATTGTTCGTCACAGTTAAAACATAAGTCTTTTTCTCGCCGCTACTGCATCTCGGCCCACGTGAGTTTCTTTACCCCTGGTGGTATTTTCCTTTCTGTCAAGGTGTTGGTTGTCTCATGCCCACGTTCGGTAGCACGCTCGCTGGTGCGCATTGGCCTGGTTCGTCGAGCATGCAAGTCGTCTCGCATTTGAGCATAGTCCACTGCCTCACACAGTGTTTTGGGTCTTTGTATTCGCACTTCACCGGCAAGTTCTTCCTTTAGTCCACCCACGAAAGCTCCAACCAAATCTTTCTGGGGCCAATCTTGTACTCAGTTGGCTAGCCGCTCGAACTCTCGTAGAGGTAGTTGCGTAAAGGGCCAGTGTGTTTAATCTGTGTGAGTGCTTCATCAAAGTCTTCAAACCCTGTGGGGCCAAATCAAGTGATTAGTTCTCGTTCAAACACTTCCCATGTCACCATCACGTTATCTGCTGCGTACGTGTGTTGCACCCACTGTAACCATTGGTTAGCTTCTCCTTCCATGTGAAAGGAAGCCAAAGGAACTCGTTGATCATCTGGGGTTCCTTGGTATTGAAAGAACTGGCGTACCCGATGAAACCATTCCATTGGGTCAGTGCCCGCATAGCGGGGAAAATCCATCTTGATGTAGCGTGGTAGTGCATGGTTGTTCTCCGTCGTCTTACGCCGGTTAGCTACTTTGGATGACTCGTCCTCCATCTTCCCTTGCTGTGTGTGGCCGAGTAACTTGGCCAACGTGTCTTTCACTTCTCTAAATTGGTTGTTAACTTCCTTGAATTGATTGTTCATGGAAACTACCACTCCTTGCATTCCCTCATCTATTCCCTGGACCTTCTCCATCAAGCCTGCAACCTCTCCTTCCAAACGCTCAAGTCGCTCTTTTTGGGTTGGCATTTGGCTCTGATACCAAATGATACAACTCAAGTACCGAAACTATTGTTTATTGATGAATTCCCCTCAACAGCTATGTGTTGGGTTTTATAGGCCGTATCCTTTGCAGGATAGCTAGTGTCCTTTAATAGATAACTATTCACTAGATAACTTATTTAATAGATAGCTACTCTACTGTTACTGATATCTATCTATTATTATAATGCAACTACTACTTAGACTCCTACTAGAATAGATAACTATTACCCGCATAACTCTTATTCTATTGGTACTTCTTCAGTCAAACCAGAATTCCTACTGCTATAAACCAGAAACATCCCACGTGCATGTGCCATGCACCCCCATGCATTACTGCATGTAACGTGGGTTGGGTTTTCTAGTTCTACTGCTGGCTCCTCTATAGCTCATTGTATCATCTAGATATTAATTTCATTGTCAAATAAAATTAAAAGAAATCAATTCTACTGGCGGTGGAGAGAATAATAGACCTAAATTTAAACACAGCATATGATATATGTTGCTCTTTTGATAGTTAAAATTAAAAGAAGAGTAAGATGTGGTGGAGGAATATTCATGGTTAATTAAGGCAGGTAAAAGGTACGAATTCATCATTCATTCATACCCAAATCCACTTTATTTATTTTAGATAAGTTTTGTAGATGAGCAATTCAAGCATGCATATATAGAGCATGCTTAATCGTGACCCATTCATTACACTTGCATGGTACGTAGTACTGGTACTGGAGTTCAGGGAAATATCACATCCCGGCCTGGACAAGATTTCGCCAAGCTTCCTGCAGTACAATTCATCAGTATTATGTTCTTCCCAAAACAGATGCGGACTTCAGAAAGCTGGTAATGTCCGGCACCGTCTGGCACACAACTGATATCTGCCACGTGATTTTCCAAGCCATTCTGAAGGGCAAACAGTATATGTGCTTTCTGGTAAGAACCTCCGTTTGCCTGCACACCTAGAAAAAAATAATTCCAATATACTTATATATGTCAGAAGAACAGAACCTCAGAGAGAAACATATATATTAATTAAATTCATTATATTATATATAATTAGTTGGATTAAAAGGAATTTAAATAGAAATTGACGTATATAAATACCTTCACTTTCCAACATGGGGAGGGGGTTATAAATTTCCAGAAGACACATTGTCAGACTGAAGTAAGTTGATGCAAACATATTGGAGTATTGTCCATGAGCTTCCCACTCGTGACGCCAGAATTCCTCACCTCTGATTGGGTCGTTAGCATTAATTAGATTTGGCCAGTATCTAAGAAGGTCTTGTTTAAACATGGTAACCTGACACATGCATTATTCAATATTAATTCATGATAGAGGTGTTGCTAAAGTTCGTGGCTGTGTGCGTCTGAGTTGTTGCTGAAGAAATGCTCAAATATATATATATATATATATATATATATACACGCACACATAATTAATTGAAGGGAAAATCAAAGTTTATTACAGTTTCAGGATATTCCATTTCTAGGCGAACACTTTGTCTCGGAATATTGATCTTCTGTTGAGGCCAAAGGCCATGAATAGTGAATTGCCGGCGAGGGCGCCAGGGATTGCAGGTGTGTTGTCCGCAGAAAGTGTTGGGCCAGGTTAATGATAACACATAATAAGGCAAATTAAGAGGATGAATTGGAGATGGTGGTGATGGAGTAGGACTAGGTGGAGTTACAAGAGGAGGTGGCTGAGTTGGCTGTGGGGGAGGAGGAGGAGGTGACTGAGTTGGCCGTGGGGGAGGAGAAGGTGGTGGTTGAGTAGGACGACTTGGAGATGGAGTAGGACGTGGTGGAGTTACGAGAGGAGGTGGCTGAGTTGGCCGTGGGGGAGGAGGAGGAGGTGACTGAGTTGGCCGTGGAGGAGGAGAAGATGGTGGCTGAGTTTTTTGTGGAGGAAGAGAAGGTGATGGCTGAGTTGGTCGTGGAGGAGTACGACGAACAGGTCGTCCACTAGGATTTTTGCCGTCTAACTTATCACCGGAGGATAAGAGAATTCCTAGGAATAGCAGAGAAATAAGGAACATGAACTTTGTCATGGTGGAACTAGATGGGATTGGCTAGCTAGTGACTAGTGTGTGAACGACCAAGGATATTTATAATCATACAACAACACCATTCTGCCTAAGGAGAAAGTGTAACATGACAAAAATTCAAACTTCAGAACATGTATGGTCGAGTTCCAAAGTACCATATATGTGAGGGAGAAAAAAAAACATCTAATATTTTCATTAACGAGTAGGCCGTTTAGCCAAAAAAAGAAATGAAAGAAAACAATGGGGTGTGGCTTTCCCACTCCTCTGCATACGTACAACTTACAAGGTGTATGTAACTAACAAAAGAACATATCACATGAATTTATCTCACTATATATCAACTCTATGATTGTTCAAACCTATGTCACTATATGAATAAACTTACAACACATATCAACTCTAGAATTGCATGAACCATACCTCACTACATTGAGAAACTTACATCAGAACCACATAATGTGATGTACTCTAAAGGATAACATTTTAAGATAACTTAAGAGGGGGTGTAGCCCTACCCGCCACCTCATTAGGGGTTTCAGTTGGGACCCAAAGGTCAAATTTGGTGTTATTGCGAAGATCTCAAAAAATTAAGTCATATAGTAAATGACAGAATACAAAGTTCTTTATAAAATGCAAGAACAACGCGATATTGGAAAGTGTATCAAACAAAAAATTCAAATTTTGTTGCCAAAAAAAATAGTATTTGGCATGTTTTATTATATCGTACATTTATTACATTTTATGAGGAACTGTGTTTTGTGACATTCAGGAGACTTAGTTTTCGAGATCTTCGCAACGATACTAAATTTAGTGGGTGAATCCTACAGGAACCCACCCAACTAGATGGGAGGGTAGCACTACCTGCCCATTTTTAGTAATTGTAGCATAGCAATCACCTAATTATATACTTGTTTTTTATTTTTATTTTTTGATTATTTGTACTATTTGAAATTAGACTAAAAACTAACTAGGCTTGGAGCTTTTTCCTAATTGGAGTAAATTGTATTAAATTGTTAATGGACTTAATTCCTATATCCTAATTGAACAAAAATCATGAAAGTGTATGAGAATGAAGGATTTTGGACAAACTACTTTACTATTGGACCCATTGTAGGGGTTCATAGGCCATTGGGGTTTTTGACAAACATGGAGTAATGGCATTATGTGATCCCCATATCAATTATTCCTTGCAATCTACAAGGAGAGCCTAGTTTCATTAAAGAGGAGATGACCACAAAATCAAGCAGGGGTATATTCCTTTGCTATAGCTTCTCATTATAGAAATGGAAGGAAAACGTATTAGTACAATTTGTAGTTGTACACTGTATTTGAGACCAAAATAATGTGAGCGTAATTGTGTTATTTATGCAAAAATTTCACCATATTTCGCCAAGCTTCATTATTAGGTTTTTGTGGTAGAAACCACTAATAAGAAATATGGTAGACACATTGTCATATTAATCTGAACTTTTATTTGAAAAATAACACTATTCATAAGAGCCATGTGCTCTCCCGCACTTGTTGGGATAACATAGAATGTTCTTTGGCAAGAATTTTAAGCTAATATTGTCATACATGAGATCAATTAAAACAAGAGACTACTATCTTGTTCAATAAACATATATAGATTTTCCCTTCTTTCATGCAAGAAAGATAGAAACTAGAGAAATGACAAGAAACGGAGAAAAACTCCAAGATTTGGTGCATGTCATTCTTTTAAGGCTACCCGTAAAATCTTTAATGCGATTCAAATGTGTTGAGAAATCCTGGTGCCATCTCATCCAAGACCCAAGCTTTGTATCCAAACATTATATCTCCTTCAATGAGATGAACCTGAAATATGATGATCATTACTTGGTTTTGGGAAAGTATGCTTTCAACCCTTATGAGAACTACACAGTACAGGACCAAGACCTTTGTTTCCTCCCTATGATCTCCTTTGACCAAAAAACAAACATCATGTCCTCCCTAAATTTTTTGGATTTAAACGACCTGTAAGATAATCATTGTGAGGGTCTTCATTTGCAAGGTCCTTGCAATTGCATATATTTTGTAGAAACTAAGTCTTTCTACATATTAATAAACCCTTCCATGAGAGAATTTAAAGTGATTCCTTTCCCAGAGATCACATGCTCCATAATACTTCCTAGTTTTGGTTTTGATGCCAAGCCTAATGAATTCAAAGTTGTGATTTGTTTTAATCGTGTTCAAGGTATCACGGATTACCTTTCTTGGAGAGTTGCAGTATATTGTCTAAATTCTGATTGGTTGGAGAGATGTCCTTAGTCTCATGCCACAACACATGCATTCTTACAGTTATAAAGCTCCATTTATTCATGGATTGTGTCACTGGTTGGTTGGTTCTAAAGAAAGGATTATTATTGGATTTGACATGGTTGATCAAGTGTTCCGGGAAATAAGGTTGCCAAATAATGATATTCATAGAAACTGATCCAGGTGGATCCTACGTAAGATAATATGATAATAATCCTCCATACTTTGAGGTTCAAAATTGACGATTTGAAACCATTCAAAGTTAACGGTTAATATGAGTTAAAGAATTTAAACCATTTATCATTTATGGTTTAAATTCACTTGTTATTTTTAGTTTCTATTTTAAGAAATCATCTTTGTATATAAATCAGAATAGTTGAATGAATGAAAGGAGGAAGGGGAAAAACAATTTCCTTCTTTCTATCTTTTCCTTTTCTCCAATATTTTATAATTTCCTCTCATATTAAGAAGTCAACTTCTAAAGAGAAGTAACGACTCTTATTTTCCTACTAAAGTTCTATCTCCTAGAAGTTTTGGATCAGAAACGATGTTGAAATGTTTGAGTTCAAGAAATGTGCTTGTGTGATTTCTTGTCCACTTAGAGAAGAGAGTCCATATATCAAAGTGTGGGTCATGGAAGAGTATGGGAATGAAGAATCTTGGACAAACTACTTTACTATTAGACCCATTATAGGAGTTTATAGGCAATTGGGGTTTTTGAGAAACAATGAGATTGTTTTGGAAGACATAGATGGAGTATTGGCATTATGTGATCCCCCTACTGTAGACATTCAAGACCTTCGATTTTAGGCTCAGAGTTTAGCCCTTGCAATCTACAAGGAGAGCCTTGTTTCATTTAGAGGAGATGACCTACAAAATCAAGCAAGGGTATATTCCTTTACCATAGCTCCTCATTAGGGATTCGAAATGCGTCTCCAGCATCTGGTTTTGTTTTAGAAATGGCAAGAAAATGCATTACTAATGAATTGTATTTGTGGAATATTGTGCTTGTGGTATACTTCAAAATTGCAAAATTACAAGCGCAATTGTGTTTTTTGTTGTGAAATTTGAGATTTATTTCCAAATTGGACATCCAGTGATATTTTTGTTGATGCAATGTATTATTGATATATGTATTGTCTCTTTTGTTAACTGTGCCCTCCCTGAGTTTTCAATAATAATCTTTTATACTCAACTATTGTCCTCCTTCATTGCTCAGGACTGACTACTCGTTGCTTCCCTTGCTTGTTTTTGCAAAGTTTCATCTTTATTAGCAAAATTAGACAATATTGTCTTGCTTTATCACTGCAAAAAATAGTAAAAGTGTGAACAACTAAAGGAAACTTATAGAAGCAACATGTCCTCCACACAATATTTTTTACAATACTAACTATATAATTAGAAATTAACACAAAATACATTAGGATGAGATAATCCCATTTACAATTACTACAGAGAAGGAAAGAAAGAGTTCTCCACACCCATATCTTTTTTTCAATCTACCATACAGCCTTATCACAAGATTGTTTTTTGGCTTTTTCTGCATTTTTGGAGATATTGATTTGGTGAGATTAAGCTTAACTATTCTCATAATTTACATTTCTTCCACCACTCTACGTCACTTCAACATGGCTTTCATTCTAATCTTTAATCCTTTCATAATTATCTTAGGCAAATCTTTCTAAATTTCCCTATCATAGTTCAGTATTTCGCTGAATCATTGTCCAAATCGAAATTGCTAAATATATTCCCAAAAAAAATTGTTGTATCAACCACAAGTTCATATCATTCTAGTTTAGTGATCAACAGACAAAGCAAAATCTACTCATCCTTTGGACCTCAAAGGCTCTAATAGACAAAATTGACCAACAACCATCCAAAGAGAAAGACAAAAAGTACTGCCTTGATAGAATATCACTCTTCAATGGCATGATTTTCTTCTGATTGAAGTTGGAAAACCATGACCTTGATCTTCAGTAAGGTGAGTGACGGCTCCTCTTGAAGCACAGAGGGAGCTTTGACCAAATGGATGCCCTGCTGCAACTCCTCTTTCGCCTCCTTCACAACCTTGACTCTCTTGCCTTTCATCCTGTCAAGGTTCAAAAAATGTCAACATAAAGGAAAGAAAAAATCTTGTAAAGCTTTTCAAATTGAGGAAGGACCTGGTGTCTCTCCTCCCTCTCCTTCCTAATCATAACAATCTTTGGCATGGCCTTGAGGACATTCTCCACAACATTCCTATCATATCTTTCAGGCCTGTTACGCTTTCTCTCAAACTCAAAGGTAGAATCCTGAAAAGAAATATAATAATGCTGAAGCTTCTCCAAACCAAGAGACATAAAAAAACAGGTATATGATATTATCATAACAAAATAATTCCCAAAGGGGTTTGCTTTAACCTGTGTCATATCCTTTCCATGCAATCTCCGATATGCCTTGGTCCACTTCACTTTCCGAGGATTCCTCTTCATTTTAAAGTTCTTGTGGCATTTAGATCTACAAAATCAAAAAATCTGCAAGAAGACCAGTTGTCAGGAACCTGAGCCTAGAGCTCCATGCCCATCTGAGCCATAGCCTCATATTGAAGTTATTACACATTTTACAAGTTTTAATAAAACATACATCCTAGCCTATTAGTTTCATATCGAATGGAAATACTCAACCAATTTGACATAAGTGATCTATATAATCAATTCAAGCATGAGGTAAAAATCTAGCATGTCCATTAGACAAGAGATTAGACTGCCAGGTAGAAAGTAAAGACACAAACATTTCACATTAACGTGCAAAAGACTTATACTTCTTCACTAAGATGGGTGTGTAGGAGGTTTAAGAAGTGGCTAGCTAGGAAGAAACTCACTTTCAGAATAAGCGTTTGCTATAACCAGATCCAACACGTAACAAGAACAATCAATTCCAAAATTAAAAGTCCTAAAATATCTTATACACAGATAGACCAGCATATAGATAGGAGATGGATCCCTTTTTATCTAATGTAGAAAAACATAAAAAGAGAATAAAGAAAAGAAAGCAGTAGAAGAAACAGAAAGGGAGTGAAATAATTCTACCTTTGCATCATTACGAACAAACTGGATTCCATGTCCAGGGTATATTGTTGAAGAACAGAACCAGCATTTCTCCAACCTCATTGCGTATACAGACTAGAGCAACACTGCACTAGCAAAAAATGTCCAAAAAGCAAAAGGATCATAGGCCTTACTATATGTTACTTTAAAACAAAAACTGCGAAGACAAGCAATTTTCATATGTTTATTTCATCAAATTGTCACCATTATAAAGAAATCAAGTAGAAAATTGAGATCCTCACTAGGATGGACCAAGGTGCTCTGAAAAGAAATAATAATATTGAAACAAGGATAACTAAATCCTACCTCTAATGAAAAATAGCATTTAAAAGAGACAAATAAATTCCAAAGAAAAAACCCACAAATAAGCAAAGTACCATCAAAACCCCAAATAATATGAAACTATACAAAGCACATAATGCAATAGCAAGGTCCAACTGCAAAACAATGCCAATAGTACATATTATCAATACAGCCAGCAACTGCGCAGCACATGAGTAACAACAGAAAACCAAAAAGGAGCATTTCATTTTAAGCAAATAAACTTAGGAAAATTAAAAAAATTGAGATTACAAAACTTCAATCGAATCAGTCATCCAGTAAAAAATTTATAAAGAAACCGAAAATAAACTATCTGCACGGATCTATGTACAAGGATGTGGGGGCATTTGCCCCCACAACATGAAATAATTTTCAATGGTTTTATATATCATTTAACAAAGTTGCCCCCACCAACGCCATAGCATCCAAGCTTTTCCTCAGATACCACTCGGGCAAGAAATAAAAGCATACTTCGGACAGATTTTTTTTTTTCTTTTTTCCTTTACTTAGCACAGAGTCATAAAGGAGACAGAGGATTACCCAGAAGTAAAGAGACAAAGGAATTACCCACACACCAAATCTGAAATTTCAATTTCTCTTTCGCGATCTGCTTCCTTTTCAATTCCTCTTTCTCGATCTGCTTCCTTTCTCCCTGCTTAGCGGTCTCTGTTTCTATTCCTCTTGCTCTAGCTCTGTCTCCATCTTTATTTTATACTCTTTCACTCAACCCTGGCTTCTTTCTCTCCCACGCTCCATTCTCTTTCTCCTTCGATCTATTCGTTTGCCCTAGCTATTTCTTTCGGCTATGAGATAATGCGCACCAGCGCAAATATTATTTTCATAATTTATCAGAGCTCCAATCATCCATTAGGTATGATCAATGGATGTGATTTTATGAGAAATTTTGCCAATCAATTTTTTTTTATAATAATATAAGAAGCGTTAAATCTTTGCTTAATTTATAATTTGACCCCTTTGGGTCAATTGATTAGGCCGAGTTGTTATAAAGCAGCCCATAATCAGAAGTTAATTTTTCCTTAGACTAATGGATTACACTTTTCTAAATGGCCCTTTTATTCAAGTTAAATGAGAAGCTTTTTTTTGCTCTTATTAGCCCAAAANTTAGTAATATAAGAACATACCTCTTATAGGTTCCACTATTTACACAAACCAACTATTGGTTAACATGGTTTCAAGAGAAAAAAAATAAAAAGATAAAGAAGTATAATTCATTCTATATTTCGTAAAAGCAGCCAATTTTTATTCCTCATTTTGTACTTGAATATGCTATTTTCATTGTTAACAATAGACCAAAAAAACTACAACATCAAGATAATCAAAAATAATAATTTAATTTAACTTTTTNTTTAATTTTTTAATAGATCTAAAGTTAAGGCTAGAATTTTGCTTATCATATAAATAAATCACATAAAATTTTAAAAGTTGATACTTAAGAATGTTTATATTGAAGTTTATTTTCAGAGCTAACATAAAAATAGTAATATGTGTTAAAGGCAAATATTTTTTAAGTGAGTACCTATCATATTGTATATACTTACACGCAGGTAGAGCTGTCAAGACAGGCTAGTCTGCCCCAACTTGCTAGTAAACGGGGCGGGGCGGGCTAAGAAAATCTCAACCCAACCCAACCCAACCTACTGATGGATTGCGGGTTAGGCGGGTCATCCTGCCAAAAAAAATAAAAATAGGAAAGCCAATTATTTATTGTTTTTGTCTCTATTGAAATAGCAAATTACTTTGTCTTACTAGTAGTGTCTTTGATTCAAAAAGTATATAATAATGTAATGACATTGAAAACATGCAATTAATTGATCATCATCATTCATGACATAGGAAAATAAAGAAAGAGGCATGCTATAGCAAAAAGTGACATGCACAATGGATTGGAATCAAAAGCATTTTGTAATCATAACAAGGAGAAAAACTTGGTTGTTCTTCTCTTCTGGGCTTGCAGTTTAAAGAGGGTGCACATCTGAAATCTGAATGGGCATAGTTAACTAGCAAACCATCAACTCCAGCAAGCTTAGTCCTCATAGTATCCACCATGGACTTTAACCCTGCAAGCTCCACTCTCACTTCTTCTACACGTGACTCAAACTCTGGGAGCTGACCTACAATACCATCCTTAGTAGCCCTCAATGCCTTGGCCTTATGAAGGTTAGCTAAACTAGCTTGGCAATCTCGAACACAAGTTTGGACCGCAGAGCACAGAGAACGAAGAGGAGAAAGCCAAAGTGGAGAATGAATTGGGGGTTTACGAATTTCTAATTTGTGTATTTTTTATTTTTTTAAAAAAAATTAATTAATCAACGGGCCAACCCAACTCGACCCCCTGCCAACCCACAACCCAAAGGGGGCGAGCTAAAATAACCTGCTTCTAAACGAGCCAATAAAATCTTAACCCAACTCATTTGTATGGCTAGCCAGGTTAACTAGACTAGCCTAACCCATTTTGACAGCTCTACACGCAGGTGTGTTTGGATGGAGTATTTGTATAGTATAATATATTTGTAGAGTGTATTGGAAATGCTAATTTTGAATTACTTTGTTTGTGTAATTTTTAAGGTATTTTTAAAATTCTAATATATTTTTAAAGTGACTTTCAAAATCTAAATATAGTGTATTTTAAATTTACTCAAAATAAAGTGTATTTCAAATTCAATTTTTTTCTCCCTAAGTCCCCAATACCCCTCCCCTCCCTCAAGCCTCCGAAACTCCTTGCTCTCTGTCGCTCCCTCCATGTCCACCTTCATCGCCACCCATTTGATTCACCTCCATTTCCTTCTCTTACTTCCTTTTCTTTTCACCTCCACATCAAGTCCTTCCTTTTTTGGAAAAATCATGGAGTCAAGAAGCTTTCCATTAATACCCACATCTGTCATCCTTGAGTGTCATAATTATCAAATATTCTCTCATCCTTTTCTTTTCTTCTCTATCTCATAGCATTTCTTATAATAGTGATAAACAAAAACAAGGTGTTCTAAACCAGAGAGAGAGATGGTAGCGGGAGAAGCAGGAAAAAGAGGAAAAGGGGGAGGGAAGGTGGACGAGTTCCAACCTCATATGGTGAAGGAACAGTTTCTCGGTGTCAACTATAGTGTCCCCAGATCTCCCTCTTGGCATACTTACCCATCTCTCTTTCTCTCTACATTTTTCTGCATTTTGAGCTTCAGCTCAATTTGTTAGCTAGCTTTTGTTGTTTTTGTTAGTGTCTATTGTCAAGTTGTAGAAATGGCCTTGCTTATTTTGTGAGTTGCTTTTACGTTTTGAAATGGTTTTTTGTTTTTGGAAATGTTGTTTGGTTTCCGAGAAAAAATTATGGAAAATGACAACTGTTGATGCCAAAAATACTCGAGTCAGATGTACCTACAGTAAGCCAAACTCGGCAGTGAGCCGAGAATGACTCTCTGATGCTTAAGTTAGTATAGGTAGGTGTCATAACGTACCCGGAGGTCACTATAACGCGAATGACTAAAATTAAAAGAGATTTAGTTTTCGAAATGAAAACTCTGGAGTCGCCACCAATTGTATTAAAAATCTTGGGAACAAATGAAAACCCCCTTTAATTTCTAAAAAAATATGTCTGCGAACCAGAGAGAGTTCAAGAGTCTAATTGTGTATGGGAAAGGTGTTAGGTACCCTATAACACCTGTCTAAATGACGGTTACCTAAAATTAATTGTATAAATTAAATTAGGGCCTAATTGTATTTATTTTATCCCTAAAAGAAAAACAGGTGATTATTTAAAATAGGACTTGATTCGTCATCCTCGAATGCCTACGTACCCTAATTAGGGATTAAAGTCTGCGTAGTTCGCGATGATTCAAAAGAAAAAAAAAATTATTTATCTTTTATTTTTTAATTTTATTGTTATTATTATTTTTAAAAAAATTGAAAATAAAAAGAGATTTAAGTTAAAACTATGCTATGCATGAATCTCATTGCGTCTTAATCCTTCTACTTTGTTCCCACGCTTTTCGGTTCCCAAAGTAGCGTTTATCCTTACATCGGACAGATAGGAGACCCACCCCTATGGGGGTAAGTCGCTCCTATCCCTCCCTTAACAAGTAAGGGGCCTATGGATGCTAGTCGCACAGAATTAACTAAGTAAATATAAAATGCATGATATGTAAGCCCATTTCATGGGCCTAGTTTAGTCTAGAATAGGAACCAGCTCAACAAATCAGAGAACATAAACTAGTTCATTTCATGGGCCGGGTCCAGTCCATACAAAAAATAGCTTAGCACATCAAGAACAACGGACTAAATAGAACCTCAACCAATCAACAAAAAAATAAAAAATTATGAAGATTTCTCAAATTGAAGATATACATCTTATGGTTTTAAAAAGACAAGAAACACCTAAATCGGGGCTCTATAGCTCCAGAAAGATTGAAAAGACTATATACTGTCGTAGAAAATCAACTAGCTTAACAATACAAAAAATAGCAAAACTTTAAATGTAAACTGAGAAAAAAGTAGACGTAAAAAAAAATTTGAAAATTATATATTTAAGCCACACATCTTATGATTCTAATGAGACTAACATCACTTAATTTGAAACTGTATAACTCTAGAAAGAGATAAAAGATTGCACACTGTCGGAGAAAACTAACAGATTTGACAGGACAGAGAAACAACCAACTTTAAATCAAAAGCGAGAGCAANAGCCAACTTTAAATCAAAACTGAGATTAGGGGGAATATGAAAAAAATCTAAAAATAAGATATATTGAAACTAAGCATCTTTTAGTTCTAATGAAATCAACATCAATTAATTTGGAGCCGTATATCTTCAAAAAGAAATAAAAAATTGTACACTGTCGGAGAAAACCAACAGGCTTGACAGTACAGAGAAACAACCAACTTTAAATCAAAACTGAGAGTAGGGGGGACATGCAAAAAATCTAAAAATAATATATATTAAAATCACACATCTTGCGGTTCTAATGAGACCAATATCAATTAATTTGAAACCATATAACTTCAAAAAGAAATAAAAGATTGTACACTGCCAGAGAAAACCAAAGGTTTGACAGGGCATAAAAACAGCCAAACTTAAATCAAAACTGGGAGCAGTGAGACATGCAAAAACTCTGAAACTAATATATATTAAAAACACACCTCTTATGGTTCTAATGAGACTAACATCAATTAATTTGGAGCCTGAAGCTTTGTTTAGAAAAATAAAACTAACTACTGCCAGAGCTGCCTAAAAGCTGCGAAAATGAAGAAATCTTACCTTGGTTCTCTTTCTCTTTGTCCTCTCTTCTTCCTTGTTTTGGTTATATTCTCTCTATTGCTCTTTTTTTGTGTATTCTGTTGGTATTTGTTTCAGCGCTTGCCTCTTGCTTTTATACTACTCACCTTGCACCTAAGTCCTTCACATCTCTCTCACTATTTGTGTTAACCCCTCATCTCATTCTCTCTTTAAAACACTTATCCTCTATCCCTTTTTTGGTGTTTCAATTGCACACAATCTTTATCTCTCTATTTTGTTTTTAACTTATTCATGTCTCTTATTTTTCATACATTCATATCGCTTTCTATGCCTATCTCTTCCTACACATTTAATTTATCATATATATATATATATATATATATAATTTACTATTTGAACTAAAATAGGTGTCAACAGTTTGCCCCTCTTTACATGTTTCTTATTAGAATAACGTGTGAAGCTTTCGCTTATCACGTTTTTCGCATAGGGGACATGTAAAGATAAAAGACACGTATTTCGTCTAGTACTCAGAGCAGAGATTGGAATGTCAAAACAAAATGACGTAAATTACAATGGCGAAAACATGATGACAGGAGAATGTAATATTAAGAAACGAGAATGACATGAAATCTTAATGACACAACATGTAATAGCGGAATAATTAATGGTACAAAATATAATGGCAAAAAAATTAATGATATGAAATGTAATTACTGAGAATTCAATGACATAAGTATATAATGACGAGAAAATTAATGGCAGAA
Source organism: Cercis canadensis (assembly GCA_003255065.1). NCBI lineage: Eukaryota > Viridiplantae > Streptophyta > Magnoliopsida > Fabales > Fabaceae > Cercis > Cercis canadensis. Next base: position 888,722 of record QAOA01002849.1, read on the forward strand.
AACATAATAGCTAGAAAGTTAATGGCATGAAATATAATAGTGAGAAAATTAATTGCACGAAAAATAATGACAGAGAAATTAATGGCATAAAATGTAATAGCAAAAAAATTAATGACATACAAATGTAATGACGAGAAAATTAATAGCATAAAACATAATGGCTATAAAGTTAATGACATGAAATGTAATAACGAGAAAATTAATGGCACAAAATATAATGACAAAGAATTAATGGCGTGAAATGTAATGGCAGAAAACATGATGGCTAAAAAATTAATGGCGTAAAAATGAAATGACAAGAAAATTAATGGCATGAAATTTTAAAAACTCTGACGAACTGTCAGAGCTTGATCAAACTGTCAAGTAAATGCAAACTGAAAATCTCAACTGGACTGTCGAGTCGAAATTGAAATTAGAAGGAAATTTTAAAATTTCTGACAGACCGTCAGACCTTGATCGAACTGTCAAGTAAATGTCAGTGAAAATTTCGACCAAACTGTTGAGTGATAAAACTCTAACGAAACAGTTAGACCTTGACCGAACTGTCAAGTAAATACAAATGAAAACCTCGATCGAATTTTCGAGTGACGAAATAGAAATTGGAAGAAAATTTTAAAATTTCTGACGAACCGTCAGACCTTAACCAAACTGTGAAGTAAATGCGAATGAAAGCCTCAACTGGACTGGTGAGTGATAAAACTCTGACGGACAATCAGACCTTGACCGAACTGTCAAGTAAATGCGAATAAAAACCTTAACTGGACTGTTGAGTGATAAAACTCTGACGGACAATCAGACCTTGACCGAACTGTCAAGTAAATGCGAATGAAAACCTCAACTGGACTGTCGAGTGATAAAACTGAGATTGACGTGAAATTTTTTTAAAAAAGTTTGACAGACCGTCAAACATTGACCGAACTGTCAAGTAAATGCAAAATAGAAATATCAACCGGAATGTTGAGTTGACTGAAATAGTAATGCATGAGTTTTAATTTTTTTTTTTTTTTGAAAATAAAATCTCAAAGAGCTTAAAGAACAAAAGACATTCAATTAGCCTAAAGATGCAGCACGACTTGCTTGCTCAAAGAAGATTTAACCCAATCAAAATTTATCCTATTTTGAAGTCTTTTGCTTTTTAACCAAACACTGAAGCATACCATTCAAACTCACTTGACTTGAGATTATAACGTGTTCATCAATGGGCTCTCAGTTGCCATGAAAAACTTTGAGAGCATATCCTTCTACATTTTTTCACTTAAGCTTATCTGAACACTCATCATGAAGATCTTGTAATAACTTCAAAGGGAATTCACAAAAATTAATGCTGATGTTGTTAATCCAGTAACATCCACTCTTATTTTATTTAACAAAAATTAATGAACGGGTCATGCATTCAAGAAATAACAGAATGGTGAAGAAATGATTGATATGAAACAAGATCTACGCTAATTGATTTATGCAAATGAACTTATAAGGACAAAGTTATGGAAGAAAAGAATTTTGTGCAACCCAAAATTTGCCCATGTGTCAAGCACTGGGAAGGATCATGGGGACAAAGTTAGGACATAGAACTTTTCTTGCAATGGTTATGAGAGCTTACAAATTTGAATAATGAAAATTTGCCCCAGTGTAAGGATTCAAAAATATTCCCTTTGAGGGTCATGCAATTGATACCAATGAGATTTTTCTTGAGTCAGGTTTTGCCGCAGTTTTATTTCCTTTGAAAACCAAAAAAGTTTCATGAAAATTTTTGCCCTAGTTTACAGTTCTAGCAAACCTATCCTCAAGGAGGTCTTCAAAAGCTTGTAATGTGGTCTTAGAGTAAAAGACTTTTATTTTGAAATAAAAGAATAAAGGCTCAAAATTTGATTTTGTCCCTTACCTTATTTCTCCATTTTTCTTCAATGCCCAAACTCCAATAGGCTTTTATGCCAACATTCATTTACCAAGAGGATTCTCATGGATTGTAATGGGGTTTTAAGGATGTAAAACATGTCTAATGAAAGAAAAGATGTAAAGGCCCAAACATTTGATGTTGGGATAACAATGAGAATCTTGCTTTTGACAACTTGCAATCTTCTAAATGTTTATTTTTGTGTCACTTGAATGACATTTCCTATTCCTCAACCAATTAGAAGAAATATTTTTGTTTATTCTCTTTTTTTTTTTTGAGAGGAATTTCTTTTTTTTTTTGAAGGTTTTTCTTTTCTTTTTTTTGGAGAGCTTTCTTCTCTTTTGCATTTCCTTTGCATTTATACTTTCTTTTTGGCAATTCTACTGACATTTTGAAGACATCTTTTACAAGTTTATTCTCATTGTACCCGGGGTATGATTCTCATCAGGTATGAAAGACAATTTAAAGCTCAAAGTAGTTTGACAAAGGATACGATGTGTTTGGATAGAAGAAAGAAAATAATTATTCTTGGCATTTGAATGTTGTTGTAAAAACTAATTAGAGTTCTACCTTTCTCAAGGAAGTACATGAATTCAAAAATTAAGAAATGAACTACTTCTTCAAGCTCAAATAGGTGACTAAGGATACTCCACAATGTTTGGAGGAACAAAAAAATGCCTCTGATCATTGGAAAAGTTTGTTTGTAGAGCTCAAAATTTGCTTGGAAACAATTCATCTTTTAGGGTCCTGAGTTTCCATCATTCTCAAGTTTATCATTTTTGCATCAATCCCAACTCCTCAAATGGAAGACTCATGGAGATTTTTTTTTTTTTTTTTTTTTTTTTTAAGGATTTTAAGGATAAGCATTTAAAAGAGAATTAGAAAATGAAAGATGGTGAATGGGAACACATGATCTGCACATTAATGAAGTCAAATAAAATAAGGTCTAGAGTATGATTTTGATAAAATAAACATTAACAACTGAGAAAAGCTTTGAATTAATGAAAATTTCTTTGATGATTTCCTCCAACCTATCCACCAACACTTGGACTAGAATCTTTCAGACTTGCACCTCATGATTTGGCAAATGGCTGATGATCAAAATCGGGACTCCATTTTCATATTCTATTTTCACAACCCCGACCTTGATCAACCGTAGCACACGGTCTTTAAAAACCTTGGAATATTCAATTGAATGTCCTACCACATCACTGTGGAATGCACAACTAAGATGTAGATTGTAGCTTGGAGGGAATGGAGGTTCTAGTGGTTTCACCGGTTGTGGTGTCATTACTTGTGCTTTTAGTAACTGCAAGTACAATTCCAAATTGGTCATTCCTAAATTAGAAAAAAGCATCATTCTTCTGAGAACCTCTTGGTTGTCCATGATTTGACTTAATCACCCATGGTGCCTTGGGAACATGGTATCTTTGAGGAGAATTTTGGTGAGGTGTATAGAATAATGGAAGATCAGGCTGGTATGAAGGATAAGATGATGAGATTACATTAACTTGGTAAGGAGGTGAGAAAGTGGGATTTGGTGGATGGTATGGACCTCGAAGTTGAAGGTATGATGGTGCTCCCGGTGTTTTCACCCAGTGTACTTCTCCTTCATTATTTTTTTTGAAAATCTCATTTCCTTTGGCCAGAGTCATTGCTCCCAGCATTAGCTTCTTGTAATTTTCCTTGACCTTACAAGTCTTTCTATCCTCTCTCCAGCTTTAATTATATCAACAAAATCATGAAATGGGCAGCTAGCCATCAATTCAAGGTATGGGAATTTCAGAGTGTCAAGAAGGATAGAGCACAATTCAGAATCAAGAAGTAGAGGTTGAACTTCTGCTGCTAAGGTCCTCCACTTTTGTGCGTACTCTCTAAAGGACTCATCTGTCTTCTTTTGCATATTCTTCAATTGCTCTCTTGTAGGTGCGATGTCATAGTTGAACTTGTACTGCTTTAAAAAAGTATATGCCAAATATGTCCAACTCTACATCTTGGTATGGTCTAGGTTCATGAATCAATTGTAAGCAGCACAAGTCAGACTATTAGGGAAGAAATGGATCATTACCATCTCATCCTCTTCTATCGCAGCCATCTCAATAATGTACGACACCAAGTGAAACTTTGGGTTACCTGTACTATCATACTTTTGAAACTCAAGAAGCTTAAAATCTTTGGGGATTGACACATTAGGAGTAAGTCGTAACTGCTTGATTCCCATAGCACCAAAAGAGCTAGTCCCTTCCATAGCTCGAATCCTTTCTTCAAGGGTTAGCAACTTTTCCTTTTGCTCAGTCTTTTGCTTTTTCTTCTCATACCCCTCATTCTCTTTCTCAAAATGCATGGTTAAAGGTGGATTTTGGGTTGTGAAATTAGGGATGTAATGAATGATTGGATGTGTATAGGTGAAAACACCACATTGATTCTCGCTTGGATTAAAGGCAGCTTCAATCGAATTTGCAGTTGAAATCAAAAGTGGTGGCAGCAGGTATATCGAGTGTCCGATGGTTGGGAGATAGGTGGAATTGCAGAATCGGGGTCAAATCCATGCCCAGGGACAAATGTAGGAGCCATCATGTATGGAGGCATACCTCATATCGGATTAAATTGGGAAGTTTAATAAATTTTCTCATTCGATGACAATGGTGAAAACAAAGTTGCTTGAGAAATTGGAGAAATTGTAGTATTGCTTGGACCTTCAGACACCCCTTTCAGCTTTAGGCTTTGAGTAAACAAATTCAGTATTTCATCTATTTGACCCTTCATTCCATCTAGCTCAGCTTTAAAATCTCTACTTTGATCTTGAATCCCTTCTATGATTGTGATGGTTCTGGATCTTAGTACGATTGACCTCTTACTAGAGTACTTTTGATTGAGCTTGTTTTCCTTTGAGCGAGCTATGTTCGTAATTTTTCAATAAAACCTTACGGGATGAATGAAAAAAAAAATGAGATTTATGGAATAAAAATAAGGTTTCCACATTCTCTTCTTTATTTGGAAAATGGAAAAGTGAAAATGTCAATGAGAGAGAAAAAAAAAAAAAAAAGTAAACACTTGGTTTATTTGAAAAAGAAGCAAGGCATCATACCTCTCCCTTTAATGCAAGAAAACAATTAGAGAAATAACAGAAGAAAAAAAATGCTTCCTTGACGTCTTATGAATGGACCAGCCTTAGGCTTAGAATTGCTAACTTAATGGTCAAGGTCTACCCTATAAAGGTGGGCATCTACCGTCAAAACTACGTACATGATTTGGTGATGAGTGTTAATATCCTGAAAGTCTAAGGTACTGTAGATTGCCTCTCATTGGGATGACAGAGACCCTGTCTTGTTGAAATGAATAGATAAAAGGTAGAGCCTCTCTATTTACTCATGATAAAAAGACAAGTTGCAATTTAAGTAGGAGCTTCGCATAGATCGCAAGGGTACTTAGCCCCTTTGGGATAATGTTCACTCCTATCTAACCCTAAGTTTAAATGTGACTCGGGTATAGAGCCAGAGAAAGTGTGTGAGGTATGAATGTTAGTGTTTTGTGTGTACAGGGGAAACAAACAAACATCATCCTACATCTACCCGCTGCAAAAGAGAACATATAATATACTATAATTATTTACAAATGCGAGGAAAAAAATATATACACAATATATGTATGAAATAATGAAAATTAAATGAACAATGGGATAAAGAAAATACAAAAAGGTCATACTTATTTTGCACAATTAACTTCTTAGGCTTGACTCTCGAATATCTCCAGTGGAGTCGCCAAACTGTCATAACATACCCGGAGGTCGCTATAACGCGAATGACTAAAATAAAAAGAGATTTAGTTTTCGAAATGAAAACTCTGGAGTCGCCACCAATTGTATTAAAAATCTGGGGAACAATTGGAAAACCCCTTTTAATTTCTAAAAAAAATGTCTGCGAACTAGAGAGGGTTTGAGAGTCTAATTGTGTATAGGGAAGGTGTTAGGCACCCTATAACACCCGTCTAAACGACGGTTACCTAAAATTAATTGTGCAAATTAAATTATGGCCTAATTGCATTTATTTTATCCCTAAAAGAAAAATAGGTGATTATTTAAAACAGGACTTGGTTCGTCACCCTTGAATGCCTACGTACCCTAATTAGGGATCAAAGTCCGCTTAGTTCGCGATGATTCAAAAGAAAAAAAAAATTATCTTTTATCTTTTATCTTTTATTTTTTTTTTATTTTATTGTTATTATTATTTTTGAAAAAATTGAAAATAAAAAGAGATTTAAGTTAAAATTATGCTATGCATGAATATAATTGCGTCTTAATCCTTCTACTTTGTTCCCATGCTTCTCGGTTCCCAAAGCAGCGCTTATCCTTATCTCGGGCAGATAGGAGAGCCACCCCTATGGGGGTAAGTCGCTCCTATCCCTCCCTTGACAAGTAAGGGGCCTATGGATGCTAGTCGCACAGAATTAATTAAATAAATATAAAATGCATGATATGTAAGCTCATTTCGTGGGCCTGGTTTAGTCTAGAATAGGAACCAACTCAACAAATCAGAAAACATAAACCAGTCCATTTCATAGGCCGAGTCCAGTCCATACAAAAAATAGCTTAGCACATCAAGAACAGCGGACTAAATAGAACCTCAACCAATCAACAAAAAAATGAAAAATTATGAAGATTTCTCAAATTGAAGATATACATATTATGGTTTTAAAAAGATAAGAAATACCTAAATCGGGGCTCTATAGCTCCAGAAAGATTTAAAAGACTATATACTGTCGTAGAAAATCAACTAGCTTAACAATACAGAAAACAACAAAACTTTAAATGTAAACTGAGAATAAAGTAGACGTAAAAAAATATGAAAATTATATATATTTAAGCCACACATCTTATGATTCTAATGAGACTAACATCACTTAATTTGAAGCTGTATAACTCTAGAAAGAAATAAAATATTGCACACTGTCAGAGAAAACCAACAGGCTTGACAGGACAGAGAAACAACCAACTTTAAATCAAAACCGAGAGCAAGGGAGATATGAAAAAAATCTGAAAATAAAATATATTGAAACTAAACCTCTTACAGTTCTAATGAGATCAACATCACTTAATTTGGAGATGTATATCTCTAGAAATAAATAAAATATTACACACTGTCGGCGAAAACCAACAGGCTTGACAAGACAGAGAAACAACCAACTTTAAATCAAAACTGAGAGCAGGGGGGACATGAAAAAAATCTGAAAATAAGATATATTGAAACTAAGAATCTTTTAGTTCTAATGAGATCAACATCAATGAGCCGTATATCTCCAGAAAGAAATAAAAAATTGCACACTGTCGGAGAAAACTAACAAGCTTGACAGGATAGAGAAACAGCCAACTATAAATCAAAACCGAGAGCGAGGGAGACATGAAAAAAATATGAAAATAATATATATTGAAACTACGCATCTTGTGGTTCTAATGAGATCAATATCACTTAATTTGGAGCCGTATATCTCCAAAAATAAATAAAATATTGCACACTGTCAGAGAAAACCAACAGGCTTGACAGGACAGAGAAACAGCCAACTTTAAATCAAAACTGAGAGCAGGGGGGACATGCAAAAAATCTGAAAATAATATATATTAAAATCACACATCTTACGGTTCTAATGAGACCAACATCAATTAATTTGGAATCGCATAACTCTAGAAAGAAATAAAATATTGTACACTGCCAGAGAAAACCAAAGGCTTGATAGGACAGAAAAACAGCCAAACTTAAATCAAAACTAGGAGCAGAGGAGTCATGCAAAAACTATGAAACTAATATATATTAAAAACACACCTCTTACGGTTCTAATGAGACCAACATCAATTAATTTGGAGCCTTGAAGCTTTGTCTAGAAAAATAAAACCAACTACTGCCAGAGCTGCCTAAAAGCTGCGAAAATGAAGAAATCTTACCTTGGTTCTCTTTCTCTTTGCCCTCTCCTTCCTTGTTTCGGTTATGTTCTCTCTATTGCTCTTTTTCTGTGTATTCTGTTGGTATTTGTTTCAGCCCTTGCCTCTTGCTTTTATACTACTCACCTTGCACCTAAGTCTTTCACATCTCTCTCACTATTTGTGTTAACCCTCATCTCTTTCTCTCTTTAAAACACTTATCCTCTAACCCTTTTTTGGTGTTTCAATTGCACACAATCTCTATCTCTCTCTTTTGTTTTCAACTTATTCATGTCTCTTATTTTTCATACATTCATATCTTTTTCTATGCCTATCTCTTCCTACACATTTAATTATATCATATACATACATATATATATAATTTATTATTTGGACGAAAATAGGTGTCAACAGTAGGTAATAAGATAGATAATCCAGTCTATGTATAATTCTAACAAGTTACCTTTTAGACTACATTCTCTGTGTATTTATAGTAGTCGTGGAGCTGACTTGGTGACGCCTTGTCATGATGAAGATGCGGCGCATTGTCAACTAAATAGCAGGCTTAAAGTTCGACTGGCTTTGGGCCAGTCTTCATCACTTGCCCCTGAGCTTTGAAGTTTGAATAATGCAAAAGTGTAAAAAAGCTCATAATAATAATTAACTAATATACTTTAAATGGTTGTTTTGCTCAGACATCAAATGATATATATTCTTATTTAATAAATTATCTTGTCTTTTCCTTCTTTTTGGTAATAGGTCCTACATGGCTATGCAATATGTGGTTAGGTGAGCTTTGCATGCAAGTTACACCGAGTGAGCTTGAACATGTGCATGGGCAAGCTACACTGGGTGAGCTTGACCATAGGTGAGCTACACTGCTACACTGGATGAGCTTGACCATGTGCAAGCTACACTATTGGGCAAGCTTACCCTTGACCATGGGCGAACTACACTGCTGGGTGAGCTACATTGGGTGAGCTGTCTTTTATGCTCTGCTCAATCTTTTTCTTTTTGTACGTCTTGATATATTTTCTCTTGCTTTGTTGTAACCATCTTGATATTTTGTAGAGGTTCATGTGCAAGGGTGGGAATTTTTCAAAGATTCTTTCAATGCAAAGATTATTTCGTTGCAAAGCACATATTCATTCAATGCAAAAATTTGTAGAGATTTGCTATGATTCTTCTGCTTTGCTCGTCAGAGATTTTTTTGCATCATGCTAAAATTTGTTTGCTTTTTGACAGATATTTTTTTGCTTCTTGCCAAGGCTTTCATGACTTTTGACAAAGATTCCTTTAAAAAGAAATTATGTCAAGGCTTTCATGACTTTTGACAGAGATTCTTTCAAAGAAAAATGATGTCGTACCTGCTTATTCCATTTACTCATTTATTTATTATTTTTTGTTTCCTCTATAAACCTCTATTATTTCGATTGTGGCACTTATATTCCATTCTTCAAAATATCTTTTTCTTTTGCTGAGGAGTTCTGCTGCTCATACTGCCTCTCCTTCTCTTCAGGCCAAATTTTTGGTTGTTGTTTTCTTCCTCTTGCCTATATATTAAAGGTACCAGTCTTTTCTTATTCTTCTTTTTCTATATTTTTTTTGTGGATTTGATTATGGCTTTGGATAGCAAGATTCCCAAAGTGAGGGTTCTCATCCATATATATACCACCCTTCATTTGTTATTACTTATTTGAAAAAGTTGCAAGTTTAACCAGGCTGACTTTTCCAATTAATTATTTATTCTCAATTTATTTCTTACGATGGAATTTTCTATACATAGCTATTCTATTGAGATATAAATTTGTTGGTTGTGGTGATATTAGATTAAGTTTTTGTGAGTTTATTTGATTCTTGATCCTTGAGGCAACTTATACAATTTAAAAATTTATCTTTGAAAAGGCATCGTGCTGAAACTTTTTCATAAAAATGGAATTATTGTTGTATAAAGAAATGAAATTAAAATATTCTATCGATGCTCTTAAGGCAAAATGAGTCCTAAGGTCACAACGGATCATTATCACTCTTTAAATGCTCACTTTATAACCTAATTAGCCATGAAATAAGTTAGATATATGTATTGTAGCTAAAACACCCCTGACTATCAATTCAATACCCATCAAAGGAAGGTAAGGACGAAGGAGTGCAAACACCCATCTACTATGCATGTTAGAATAGTGTAGCGGCGGTGAGAGATCAGTTACCCAATGTGGACACTCTTTTCAATACTAATTTTATGCAAATTCCAAAAATTTAATTAACTTCATTTGACCCAGATTCATATTAAGAGGCAAGCAAAGTCCAACTGATGAGACGTGAACAAGATGATGATGTAGAATTTCCCTTGGTAACCCTGAGTAGCATTGGTATGGATAGTCCCACAAAAAATCGAAGACTCCCCTTTCAAGCCACATTGGAAGAACTGATAATGAGTCTTATGCTGGTGAAGCTCACAAACATGATTAAGAGGATGGGGAGTTGAGTTGCTATTGTCATGCGTAGAGTGACCCAATATAGGATAATAGCACAAAACTATAGAACGTGTAAAAATAGTTAAATGCAAAAATTTACGTTTACAGGTAAAGACCACAAAAAATTCTATTGAAGAATTAAAAAAAAAAAAAANAAAAAAAAAAAAAAAAAAAAAAAAAAAAAAAAAAGAAGAAGAACATAAAAGTTGCTTTTTGACAATTTTAACCCATACTTCAGATACATCCAGAATATCAGTATTTTCTTCTTTCATTTACTACATATTTACATCTACCTATATATGCAACAACAAGCAATAATGAAGCCTAAAATGGAAAGAAACTTATTTGAGAAGTGCGTGGTTTGCAGCAGCAATATTACAAAATCAAAGTAACTCGCCCCACAAAAGGATCCATATATAGGTCAAATTCTAAGAAGGTCTTGTATAAAATATGGAGGTCGAGATGAAGCAATTCTATATATAGCTTAATCATTAATTGCACAAATTTCATTTTCAAAGAAGGCACTACAGTTGATATATTTCATAAAGAAGTACTTAATATAATCAGTCTACACTTAAATAACGTGGCCTGCCCAATCATTTAGATTTTAGAGTGCCTCCTACAACCTTCCTCTTAATTTTCTCTCTCGGTATATAATGGTGTGTGTGCTTGTGTATGAGTGTCAATTGGTAATATAATATCACTAGTAGATGTAGAATTTAGATATTAATTTCATTGTCAAATAAAATTAAAAGAAATCAATTCCACTGGCGGTGGAGAGAATAATAAACCTAAATTTAAACAGAGCTTATGATATATGTTGCTCTTTTGATAGTTAAAATTAAAAGAAGAGTAAGATGTGGTGGAGGAATATTTATGGTTAATTAAGGCAAGTAAAAGGTACTAATTCATCATTCATTCATTAATTCATATATAACCAAATCCACTTTATTTATTTTAGATAAGTTTTGTAGATGAGCAATTCAAGCATGCATATATAGAACATGCTTAATCGTGACCCATTCATTGCACTTGCATGGTACGTAGTACTGGTACCGGAGTTCAGGGAAATATCACATCCCTGTCTGGACAAGATTTCGCCAGGTTTCCTGAAGTACAATTCATCAGTATTATGTTCTTCCCAAAACAGATGTGGACTTCAGAAAGCTGGTAATTTCCGGCACCGTCTGGCACACAACTGATATCTGCCACATGATTTTCCAAGCCATTCTGAAGGGCCAACAGTATATGTGCTTTCTGGTAAGAACCTCCGTTTGCCTGCACACCTAGATAAAAATAATTCCAATATACGTATATATGTCAGAAGAACAGAACCTTAGAGAGAGACATATATACTTATTAAATCCATTTTATTATATATAATTAGTTGGATTAAAAGGAATTTAAATAGAAATTGACGTATATAAATACCTTCACTTTCCAACATGGGGAGGGGGTGATAAATTTCCAGAAGACGCATTGTCAGACTAAAGTAAGTTGATTCAGCCATATTGGAGTATTTTCCATGATCTTCCCACTCGTGACGCCAGAATTTCTGATTGCTTTCTCGGTCGTTAGCATTAATTAGATTTGGCCAGTATATAAGAAGGTCTTGTTCAAACGTGCTAACCTGACACATGCATTATTCAATATTAATTCAAGATAGAGGTGTTGCTAAAGTGCGTGGCTGTGTGTGTTTATCTGAGATGTTGCTGAAGAAATGTTCAAATATATATATATATATATATACACGCACACATAATTAATTGAAGGGAAAATAAAAATTTATTACAGTATTAGTAAAGTCCATATTTGGGCGAACACTTTGTCTCGGAATATTGATCTTCTGTTGAGGCCAAAGGCCATGAATGGTGAATTGCTCTGGAGGGGGCAAGGGATTGCAGGTTTGTTGTCCGCAGAAAGTGTTGGGCCAGGTTAATGATAACACATAATAAGGCAAATTAGGAGGATGACTTGGAGATGGTGATGATGGAGTAGGACTAGGTGGAGTTACAAGAGGAGGTGGCTGAGTTGGCTGTGGGGGAGGAGAAGGAGGTGACTGAGTTGACCGTTGAGGAGGAGAAGGTGGTGGCTGAGTAGGGCGACTTGGAGATGGAGTAGGACGAGGTGGAGTTACAAGAGGAGGTGGCTGAGTTGGCCGTGGAGGAGAAGAAGGTGGTGGCTGAGTTGGTCGTGGAGGAGTACGACGACCAGGTCGTCCACTAGGATTTTTGCCGTCTAACTTATCACCGGCGGATAAGAGAATTCCTAGGAACAGCAGAGAAATAAGGAACATGAACTTTGTCATGGTGGAACTAGATGGGATTGGCTAGCTAGTGACTAGTGTGTGAACGACCAAGGATATTTATAATCATACAACAACACCATTCTGCCTAAGGAGGAAGTGTAACATGACAAAAATTCAAACTTCAGAACATGTATGGTTGAGTTCCAAAGTACCATATATGTGAGGGGAAAAAAAAAACATCTAATATTCTAATTAACGAGTAGGCCGTTTAGCCAAAAAAAGAAATGAAAGAAAACAATGGGGTGTGGCCTTCCCACTCCTCTGCATACGTACAACTTACAAGGTGTATGTAACTACCAAAAGAACATATCACATGAATTTATCTCACTATATATCAACTCTATGATTGTTCAAACCTATGTCACTATATGAATAAACTTACAACACATATCAACTCCAGAATTGCATGAACCATACCTCACTACGTTGAGAAACTTACATCAAAACCACATAATGCGATGTGCTCTAAAGGATAACATTTTAAGACAACTTAAGAGGGGGTGTAGCCCTACCCGTAACCTCATTAGGGGGTTTTTGCTAGGACCCAAAGGTCGAATTTGATGTCATTGTGAAGATCTCGAAAAATTGAGTCATACAATAAATGAGAGAATACAAAATTCCTTATAAAATGCAAGAACGACACGATATAGGAAAATGTATTAAACAAAAAATTCAACTTTTATTGCCAAAAATAAAAAGAATTTGGCATGCTTTATTATATCGCGCATTTTTTACATTTTATGAGGAACTATGTGTTTTGTAACATACTAAGAGACTCAATTTTTTGAGATCTTGGCAACAATACCAAATTTAGTGGGTGTATCCTATTGAAACCCACTAACTAGATGGGAGGGTAGCACTACCCGCCCATTTTTAGTGATTGTAACATAGCAATCACCTAATTATATACTTGTTTTTAATTTTTATTTTTTGATTATTTGTACTATTTGAACTTAGACTAAAAACTAACTAGACTTGGAGCTTTTTCCTAATTGGACTAAATTGTATTAAATTGTTAATGGACTTAATTCCTAAATCCTAATTGAACAAAAATCATGAAAGAGTATGAGAATGAAGAATTTTGGACAAACTACTTTACTATTGGACCCATAGTAGGGGTTCATATGCCATTGGGGTTTTTGACAAACATGGAGTAGTGGCATTATGTGATCCCCATACTCTAGACATTCAAGACCTTGGATTTTAGGCTCAGCCATATCAATTATACCTTGCAATCTACAAGGAGAGCCTAGTTTCATTAAAGAGGAGATGACCCACAAAATCAAGCAGGGGTATTTTCCTTTGCTATAGTTCCTCATAATAGAAATGGAAGGAAAACGTATTAGTACAATTTGTAGTTGTACACTGTATTTGAGACCACAATAATGCGAGCGTAATTGTGTTATTGATGCAAAAATTTCTGCGTATATAAAAGGTTCAATTCCATACTTTGAAAAAAGAGAGGAAAAAACAAAAGAAAAGAGCTTTAAAAGGGAAACTTAACTTCTTATAAATTTAAAAAGCCTTCAAGAAACACAATTACTTGCATTTCAAACCCAATCAAAGAAATAAAATCATATAAGAAGCACAACTATACAGGACCCTTAAGAAAAAAAGTAATTATTTCTAATAAACAAAGCAAAATTGCTGTTTCTCATTTTTCTATTATTATTTAATGATTATTTTGGTAAGGTACTACGTTAAAGTGTTATGCTGTTCACTTTTAGGACAAGGATCATGTAAGAGAATTCAACCTACACAACCAATGAACACAGGAAACCAACAAACAATACCAGCAAGCAATAGCAATTCTAAACCAGAAAATGAAAACAGTAAAAGAAATTTAAGGAAGAAGAACACCAGATGTACGTGGATCAGCCAAGATGGCTTACACCCATGGGAGAGAGCAGTTCCACTATGATTAACAACACCAAGATCAAATCTTGTTTACAATAGAGTACCCCTTTAGCTTCTGTTCTTGCTCCTTCAATGTATACCAACAAGAACCCCATGTCTCTCTCTATTTTTCACTCTCAATCTCTCTGTTCTTTTCCTTCTCTGATTTCTCTCAAGCCCATAAATGCTAATCTCAAGTTATGAGGTCTTTCAGACATCACACGTTTATATAGGAACGAGTAACAAGTCTGTTATGGTCATTAACTAACTAATAACTGATTTCTGAGACACAAACTTCTTCCGCGACATGGCCATGTCTAAGGTCGTGTCTGCACTCCAGCGACTCACTTAAGTGACATGCCCGTGTCTTATGAACATGGCCGTGTCGCCCTGAACATGGTCGTGTTTGAGGTCATGTCTGCTGAACATGGTCATGTCTGAACTCCAGAGCCTCACACTAAATGACACGCCCAAACCCATATGTGAACACGGCCGTGTTTAACCCTTGTCACAGATATAATCTTTACATTTCTCCACCTTGTCTCTTAAATCAAAAAAGTTCAATCAAGTGTTGTTCTCCCTCTTATGAATTATCCTTCATAAAACCCCATTAAGTCCAAGCAATGCTTGAACTTAGCTAGAGGTAATGACTTTGTGAATACATCAGCTGGATTCTCTTCAGATGCAATCTTCTCCACCAAAACCTCCTTAGTCTCAATCACATCTAGAATAAAATGGAGTCTAACATCAATATGCTTTTACCTCTCATGATAAACTTGATGTTTTAAGAGATGAATGACACTTTGACTATCACAATACACTGTGATACTATCTTGAATGATTCCAAGTTCACCAATCATGCCTCTAAGCCACAGAGCTTCCTTAACACCCTCTGCAAGAGCTATATACTCAGCTTGAGTTGTAGACAAGGCTACCACAGACTGAAGCATAGACTTCCAACCAACAGTAGTGCTAAACAATGTGAATACATATCCTGACAAGGACTTCCTTGTATCAACATTTCTAGCATAATCTGAATTCGCATGTCCCTTGATTGCTTCTTCATCTTAGAGTTTCTTCTTGAACTTTAAACCAGAAGCCAATGAACCATTCAAGTATCTTAGCACCCATTTCAAAGCTTCCTAATGTATTGGTCCAGGACCTGCCATGAACCTACTAACAACATTCACAACATGAGCCAAATCTAGTCTACTGCACACCATGCCATACATAATGCTTCCAACTCCACTTGCATATGGAATTGCCATTATTCTAACCCTTTCTTCATCTATGCTAGGTGCTTGTTGGACAAAAAGTTTATAGTGTTGTCCCAAAGGAGTTGTAACTGGTTTAGACATATGCATTCTGAACCTCTCAACTACTTTCTTCATGTAACTTTACTGAGATAGGAATAACTCCCCTTTTGATTTATCCCTGATGATGTCCATTCCTAGAATTTTCTTGGCAGCTCCAAGCTCCTTCATCATGAACTCAGAATTCAACTCAATTTTGAGTTTATCAATTTCAATTTTACTTGAACTAGCTATTAAAATGTCATCTACATATAATAGCAAGTACAGAGGTAATTTTTCATTATGTCTCAAGATGCGAACACAACTGTCATAACTACTCCTCTGAAAATTCATTTTCATCAAAAATTCATCAAACCTTTTATACCACTGCCTAGAACTTTGCTTCAAACCATATAAAGACTTCTTTAGGAAAAAGACCTTATTCTTATCTTCATTAAAGCCCTCAGGTTGCTACATATATATGGTTTCCTCAAGATCACCATGAAGGAATGTTGTTTTAACATCTAATTGCTCTAGGTTAAGGTCAAATTAATTCACTAGAGACAACAAAATTTTGATAGAACAGTGTTTAACAATAGGTGAAAAAATTTCATTAAAATCAACTCCTTCAACCTGTGTAAACCCCTTAACCACAAGCCTTGCTTTAAATCTAGCTTTCTCAACTCCTGGAATACCTTCTTTTCTTTTGAAGATCCATTTGCACCCCATTACCCTCTAGTTTTTAGGTAGATCAACCAAAATCCAAGTCTTGTTCTTGTCCAGTGACTTCATTTCTTCTGTCATTGCTGCCAACTAGTTGTGACTATCTCTACTCTTGAGTGCTTCCTTGAGATTCGAAGGTTCAATGTCTTGAATTTCTTCAACAACATTCAGAGCATAGCATGTGAGGTCAGCATAGCCAAATCTCTTAGGTGGTATGATTCTTCTTCTTGCTCCATCTCTGACCTGGCAATACTCATTCTGAACTGGTTTAATTAGTTGATCAACAGCAACTTCTTCTTTAATTTGAATTAGTTCTTCATTGACATGGTGAGTTGGTAACTCCACCTCAATTTAAGTACTCTCTTGCTCAAATTCCTTGCTTCTTGATTCTCCTTGGTTTTTATTCAACATAGTCATTCTTGTCTCATCAAAGATTACATTCCTACTCACTATGCACTTAGGCTCACCAGGTTCCATCCTCTATAGCTTGTATCCCTTGACTCCAGTAGGGTATCCTATGAATGCACACCTGATTACTTGTTCTCTAAGTTTGTGTTCCTTGACATGAGCAAAAGCCAAAGCACCAAACACCCTTAGATGAGAGTAATTTGTAGGTCTTCCATTCCACAGCTCCATAGGTGTTTTAAAACCTATAGCAGAAGATGGACATCTATTGATTAAGTGGACAACAGTAGTAGCAGCTTCACTCCAAAAGCTTTTAGGAAGTCTTGCACTTATCAGCATGCATCTGACACGTTCAAGGATTGTTCTATTCATTCTTTATGCCAAGTCATTCTGCTGAGGAGTTCTTATTAATTTGTTTTGAGGGTGCTATATTTAGTTTTTTTAAAAAAATTGAATGGGCAAACATTTTTAAAAAAAACTTAATTAAGAAATTTTTTTGGGGGGGGAGGTTACCCCCCTGTCTAAAGGAAGATCCGCCAGTGATCTTGATCGTTTTATTAATGCACTTTACTAACTATGAGAAATACAAGTCTACAAGGATCCTTTTGACATTTTAGGTGCTAAAAGCATTGGTAAAAGTTCATTTTTCCATTCTTAGTAAGCAGTTTTCATGTTCAAAGTCGCTTGTAGTTGGGAAATAGTTACTTTCATTCATGAAGAAAGAGTACAACTTTCAAAACGACAATATGGTTTTGGTATATCATGACATGAAGTTTCAAATTCACCATCTGCAAATTATCCAAATCACTTATTACCACACAAAACGGCTATGTGCTAAGTACGTTGTGGAAAGATAGCATCGTTTTGCATTTGTTCATCCTATGGTCTTTTGTCGTCATGATTATATATAATATATAATATGAAGATTGTGGCGGTTATTAATCTGCCTTGTTTCTTTATGTTATGTATTTAACTTTTATTAGTTGATATATATGTTACAACCCGAATCCTAGGATCAAATCCTACATTTAAGCAATTATAGAAAATAAAGTTTCAAAGTTGTGGAGGAGGGCTCCGGAAGAAAAGAATCTCCTCTCTGTAATCCTTATTCAACTTGGATAAGGTCTCTAAAATTGTGGGAGATCCTCCTCATATGATAGTTCTGTTCCACGAAGTAGGGATTGATTCTGACTGAAAAACCACTTGAACTCACCTCATGATTGAGAGAACTTAACTAATGAACAGAAAATTGCCTAAATTCTAAAGGGTTAAGGGGTTTGTTAAGCTACCACCTCTTCAAAAGGGTGTAGCACTATATCTTACTTTCTCATTTAGGAGGTTCTGATGGGGCTCATGTGTTGAAATTAGTGTTAGTATGAAGATCTCGAAAAAACAAGTCACCTAGTATAAGTCAAAACAGTTAGTTTTCTGTATAATGCATAAACATAACAATTGTATTTTATTTTTATTTTTTTTTGACAATTGCTCTGTTTATGCATTTTATAAAAAACTTATTGTTTTACATATACTGTGTATCTCAATTTTTCAAAATCATTGCAATAACATTAATTTTAAGACG
This sequence comes from Cercis canadensis, assembly GCA_003255065.1. Taxonomy (NCBI): domain Eukaryota; kingdom Viridiplantae; phylum Streptophyta; class Magnoliopsida; order Fabales; family Fabaceae; genus Cercis; species Cercis canadensis. The sequence continues at coordinate 907,204 of QAOA01002849.1, forward strand.
TGGATCCTACTAAAACTTTGTTGAATAACACTAGTTCTTTATATAGCTTAGCAATTCTAAAGGGTTAAAGAGCCAGTTTCCCATACTATCTTGTATTGCAGCCCACAGATTTTACTAGATCGTCTCCTATTCAGGGTTATTGAGTGTTGGGTTGGCAATTCCCTCCATTAAGCCAATCAATTATAGATTTGAAGCCCCAAAGTTTCTCTTCAGCTTCCAGAATGGCCCAATATTCCTTGGTAAGCTCTTGTTATAGAGTAAAAAGGGAGTGAGAGTGAGAGGAGTTGTGACAGTGACAGAGATATAGCTTTTAAATTGTTCCGAAGTTCTATTCTCCTCTCCTCTAAAGGACTCCATAAATTGCTAAAAAAAGACAAGTGATAGAGTGTCAAGCCATGTGATGTCATGTGGTAATCGTACAACTAGTTTAGTGATGTAATGAAGATGAAGAAAGAATTAGTCATCATTTCTCTTTTTTTTTTTTAAATTATAATTTTAAATTCAAACATAACTTAAAAATAACTTTAATATGATTTATTACATTCTTTTAATTTTCTTGCATGTTGCCTAATCAAATCTCAAATCATATACAATTTTGTAAGAGAAGGTTTTCTTTTTTCAAAATTAATTGCACTCAAGTCATGTTTAGACTTGCATGAACATTATATTAGTTATTTTTCAAACTTAGTTAAAGACTAACCATCTCTACTAAAGTATTTAAGCTATAATTATTTAATCTTTAGAGTTATATTTGTTGAGTGAAATTTATCAGTTATTATTCATATCCGAACAAGGTAATTTCATATTCAAATAGTGAGGATACTCTAAATGTAAATTAAAAAAAAATTATAATTATTCAAAAAAAAAAATCTCAATATTTAGTCTCCAAAAATTCAAAAAAAAAATAAAAACCGAATAATTAGAAGGTCAATACACATTGTTTCCACGTAAACAAACAAATAGTGCCCCCATTCACCGACAACAAGACAAGCACAGAACCATATCTATCATCCCCTTCAACGCCTTATTTATGTCAGCCGCCACTTACAGTAACATTGTCATATTTTATTTTTATATACTTATTTATTTATTTTCTATTATCCTAAATGTAATTATAATTCTACCATTTGATACTTTTTTAAAATTTAGTTATCATCGTTTAATACTTTAATTCATTAACATTGATGTCGTCTCTTAATTTTCAATTCACATATATTTTGATCTCAGTCGTTGTCGAAAAATAAAAGTTTTTGATGATCATAATAGAGATGAAGGTTGTATTTTTTTTTGTTTAAATGTATTTTAAGTCTTTATAGTTTGGATAAATTTTGAATCAAGTTTCTATAATTTTTTTTCTTTTTTTAATTGTTATATTAGAATCAGTTATAAATTGTCTAATTGTTATAATGTACATATATTTTTCTATGGGCAATTGGAGATAGGAAAAGTAATTTACAGGAAATCAAATTGTAGAGATTGAATAGTAATTAATAAATCTGTCAATCTAATTCTCATGGTCAATTTAAAAAGAATTAGATAGAAAAAATTTATTAAAAATCTAGAATAATAAAAGAACGTATGGGTGATGGCCAAAACCCAAAGGAATAAAATCACGTATGGCTACGGTTATTTTACATTTGTGAAGGTCCACTTTCTGTGGGTCCAACATAGAAAATAATATAAGAAGTGAGTCCCATGGAATAGATGAAGCGAAGAGTGAAAAGACGCCGTATTAGCATAGTGTCAGAAGAAATGGAGCAGGAAGCAAATAAGGGCTTGGTTGCAGAGACTGAAGCAGAAGCAGAATCGTGGAGGTGAAGTGTTGGGTGTTTTATATATCTCACAAATGAAAAATAAATATTATTTGTTAGCTATTTATTACCTTAAAAACTATACTGCACCTCGGATAGTACTTGCAGCCTCTGGTGTTGAACATGAGGAATTGTTATCTATTGCAGAACCTCTTTTGTCTGATCTACCCGGTGTCCCTCGCCCAGCAAAGCCAAAATCAATATACACTAGTGGTGATTATCGTTGTCAAACTAAATCAGGGGTATATCTTACAAATTTATATTTTAAGTTTTTCGCTTCCATCCATCTGTTTAAAATTTTCACTCTTAACTTCTCTTAAATGTCCAGAGAACCCATTTTGCTCTTGCATTTGAACTTCCTGGTGGCTGCCATAACTTGAAGGATGCAATGGTTGTGACTGTTCTTCAAGTCTTGATAATGATTTCTTTTCATTTGCTTTTCGTGTTGGGGAGTTAGTTTCCTTCATTTAAAAAGTTTGCCCAAAATGTGTCTATGGATCCGTGTTATTTACTTGGCTCCTTGTTGCAACGTCTCTTTTGGAGCGCAATGCGGAGCGGGGAGATCCCCAAGAGAAAATATAAAAGTTAGTGTATATGATATGATGCAAATGGATGGAGTCGCCACAAATCGTTTTATTCTATTTTTAATCAAATGGAACGGTGAGATTGGACACTTAAAAAGGGAAAGGTCTGCGTTTTCAGAGTTTAGATTCGAGAGTTGATTACGTGTAGAGAAGGTGTTAGCACCCTACAACATCCGTTCTTAGAACGGTTACCTATTTAATATTTTGTTTATCTCTTAAAAATAAATTAAATTGGTCTTAACATTATATTTTAAATTAATGTCGTTAGGTCCCACCAGTCCTTCTGGTAAAACCTAAAGGATACCTCAAGACTATTAGGTGGAGTTTGTGATTGTTATTACAATCCTCCTCTAATCTATTTCGTTATAAGCAAGTTTTAACATTTTTATTATGCACATTAGAAAAAGAGTTTAAGATTTGTGAAAAATAATTTTTTATTGAAGGTCTTTTTTAGTCTACCAGTACATCTGGAAGGGCTAAATGGACACTTCTCACCTCCGAAATATCAAGGAGTCGCTGTCATTACAGCTATCCTTAATTATTCTTTCGTCGGTAATCTTATTCCAGCACTTCAAGGTAAATACGATATTAGGCATAAAGAATATTTTAGAGAATCATGCGTTGAAAAGATTTTTATCAGGAGTTAGTCTCAAGCCCCACCAATACTTCTGGTAAAACTAAAGAAACCCCTTTACCTCCGGAATGTCAAAATATCACTATCGTTATAGCTAATTTTGATTATTCCCTCGTCGATAATCTTATTCTAGCATGAGTAAAAATAACATTAAGATGTAATGAGATGACTTATAATGTAGCAAATATATGTTAGAAAAATATTAATAATTAAAAAAAGTGATATTAGAAATTTTATTGGTCATACAAGTACCTCTGGCATAACCAACAAGATTATCCTTCACCTCAGGAACATTAAGAAATAATTGTCTACACAATTATTCTCTAATTTAATCTGTCGTCGGACTTTGATTTTATTTCATTAATAAGGTAAAAATGAAAAAATAAATAAATAAATAAATAAATCATGACAACATAACACATAAGGTTAAAAAAATAGTTCAAATAACCCATTATCAATACTAGGCTCAATCTAAATAACACTAGAACAAAAGAGTAAAAAAATAAGATGGACTTCTAGCCCAATTCGTAGGTCTGACCCAATAGCAGCAAAAAAAAATCCTAAGACACCAAAGGTCCATTTCGTATTAAGCCTAGGCAAACAAAAGAATTGGTGGGCTAGTCTATTTCATGCTAAGCCCAATCAGTAAAATGGGAATAACCAAATAAGGTCCATAAAAACAATGCACTACGCCTCCTACACTAATAAGTGAAAGAAAAATAAAGAGAATTGGTGATGGACCGGCCCAGATACAATAAAAACATAAATCAACTACAAAAGTCAAAAAAAGACAAAAGGGCCCATAAACTAATCAGCATAAACAAAACAAAAGAAAAAGACAAACCCATAACTAAAATCTAAATAAACAAAAGAAAACATAAACACTTAAACCAACTATCAGAGAAAGGAACACGATGCAAGAAGAGGCAAAGCAAATGGAGAGAAGAAACGCCCTATTTTCCCATCTCTTTCTTTCACTTCTTTGAATCTATGAACTTGACTTTGATTTTCAAGCCACAAAGGGTTAAGGTAAGAAATGCCTCTCTTTATGCCTCTAAATGCCTCTCTTTCTTTCTTTGAAATTTGTTTCTCTCTCTAGGTCAGTTTTTCTCTCTCTAAAGGAGGGCATTCTCTTTCTAACTCAATTCCTCCATTTAATTCGATTTTTCCCTTTTAATTTCTAAACTCTATGCATGCACATAAATATTTCTAGGTTTTATTCTATTGTGAATTTTGGGGGTTCTCTCTAATTTGGTTGTCTCTGATTTAATCTTCCCCTCCCTTTTTTTCTATTCAATTTGCCTTTAAGAAAAATGAGAACAGAGTGGAATTGCATAAACAGATATAGGAATGTACTGTGGGAAGTATTTAACCAACGAGAAAAATGAAAAATTTAGCACAAAAAAATAAAAAAATAAATAAAGAATGTGAGACAGTGTTGGTACCCGGAATGACGAAAATTTTTGAACTCTTTTCCCCAGTGTGCTACTGAGTTACCTTCCTCCTTGTTGCTTCGTGTTTCAAAATTTTTTCTCTCTATTTTCCTCAGANATAGAGAGATATAGGAATGTACTGTGGGAAGTATTTAACCAACGAGAAAAATGAAAAATTTAGCACCCAAAAAAATAAATAAATAAATAAAGAATGTGAGACAGTGTTGGTACCAGGAATGACGAAAATTTGGGAACTCTTTTTCCCAGTGTGCTACTGAGTTACCCTCCTCCTTGTTGCTTCGTGTTTCAAAATTTTTTCTCTCTATTTTCCTCAAATTTTTTTTTTCAAAGTCTTTTTTTCCTATCTCTTGGTGTCTGTCCTCGACTCTACCTGGGGAGACCCATTTTATAGCCAAGACTGAGATTAATTTCTCATATAGGCTAAACTCTTCTTCTTCAATTTGCAGGTTGTATACCCAAATGAGGCACTGGGGCCTTTGTTAGCGAAGCATGGTGTCACCCTGCAAGGTGACGGAGCTGGCTGATAGAAAATGCCAAAGATTGTTTCTACTGCAATTTGATTTCTTTCTGTCATTTTTGGACAATATCTTTTACTTTAAAAAAAATAGAAAATATGCTCTATAACCAAATTGATTTGTATTTATACTTTCTGCATTTGTTTTGTTTTTTTTGTTTTTTTTAATATTTGAGACATAAAAAAATAAAAAAAAATATACCCACAAGTGCAAATTTAGGTATCAATACTCCTTAAGATATGTTTATATTGTTACTTTGCTTCCATTACTTCACATAAAAATAGAGTTGAGAATTAACTGTATTACTTTACTTATCTATAGATGCTAATGGGAGGTGGCGGATCATTCTCAGCAAGTGGACCTGGTTAAGGGATGTATTCTCGGCTATGTAAGTTATTTCAAAGTATTGAGCCCCTGATGGCTCTGTACTTAATGCTATGAATATCAAGCGTTTGAGATAAAATATTTTTTTATTAGAAACGTCTTACCTCCTAAAGCGTGTTCACTTTGAACAAGCTTTAGGAGGTAAGATGTTTCCAAATAGAAAATGTTTTATCTCAAACACTTGATATTCGTAGCATCCAGTACAGAGCCGGGTAAGGCGTTTCCAAATAGAAAATGATTTACCTCTTATAGCATTTTCAATTTTAAAAAGCATGCCCTAGAAGTCTTTTTAAGTAGTGCACACACGATTTTGAAATATGTCCTAAAACATTTTCTATAGATATACACTCTATCTATATATAGTGTTCTTCCTTACTTATGAAAAATAATAAAATATTTAAAATTATCATTTTTAGATAAATAGTTTGAAAATTGTCCTTTTTACTTAAATTGTTTGCAAATGTGTATTATTTAGGTCAATTTGTCTATTTTGAATTTGGGAGGACATTTTGGGAATTAGGCTGAACGATTTGATCTTTTCAAAAAGAAAAGTGGTGTTGGCCCTCCCCAAATCCGAATGGGCCACAGGCCAATTTAGGTATGGATTTTATGAACCTAGCGCTATTTTCAAATGAACCAGTTTATTTTGACAGCTCTAGCTATAGTACATAAATTTTAATTATTTAATAGCTATTTAACCTATAAAGTGAGCATTTAAGGAGTGATCATGGCCCATTGTGGCCTTAGGACCCATTTTGCCTTAAGAGCCTCATTAGAATATATAAATTTCATTTCTTCATTTAACAAGAATACTATTTTTATAAAAAGTTCTAGCATGATGCCTTTTGAAGAACAAAGTTATAAATTGGGTAATTTGACCAAAATGGGACAGTTATACTAACTAAATACTTAAAAGGGGTATTTTTGAAAGTATTTATGAAGAATTGGCAGTTTTGAATATTTTTTTCGGTCAGTATAGAACACGTTTTATCACTTCCTAAAGCGGGTTCAAAGGGAACACGCTTTATATATAAAGCGTGTTTCCTATTGACCAGCATACTCTCTCGGTGATTGGAGAGGTTGACCATGAGGGGCAACCAGGACCGGTGGTGGGACCAATTTCATTAGGCGTACTGTGAGACATGGAGGCAGCGATGCAGTCATATAGTATCGTATCATGAAAGTGAGGGTGTGACACCGGATTACATTGCATGGTATCTCCGGATCACTAGGCGATTTATGAGCCCTAGTAACATTGTTTTCATTGATCAGGTTTGTGAAATGCATATTACTGTGTTGTCTGTTAGGACTTGATTTGAAATAAATATTAACGATATTTATTTATAATTTTCAAGCTGGTGTACCTCTACCCCAGCAGGGCACTCCATCCCGCCGGCGTTCTCGTGGTCAGCGTACACAGCTGCCACCAGACGTCTCACCTGAGCGGACACAGGATATGGAGCATGGCGGACCCTCCCAGCAGTAACCGATCTTTGAGCAGGTGCTAGATGTTCAGTTTTTCCCTCCACCCCAGCAGACAGCAGGCATCCATGAGGGCCTAGGGATGCAGGCGAGCCATGGATTTCAGCAGATGCCACCATTCGGCATGCCCCCTCCATTTCAATAGAGCCAGTAGTTTCAGGGGGGCCCATCTGTTAGGTATTCACAGTGGACTCCTGATCAGTTGGTTGGATTTCATACTGACCTAACCCAGTTGTTGCATAACTATGGATTAGTTAGTCAGACCGCTAGATCGCAGTCTTCACAGTGGACGGCCATGGGACACACACACAGTGAGGCCATAGGTCATGCACATTCAGCTGGGGTGGCACTGGTGCGGCCTGATGATACGACATACTGGCATGGTCAGGGTATGGCACAGGCTCAGGGCATGACTCAGTTTGCGGACATGGCTGCGGGACCGTCACGGCGGAGTCCGGTGTCGCAGTCTATGTTCAGACATAGGTCTCAGTCTCGTGGGGTTGACGATAGTCCGACGGTGTCTACGTCGAGGGAACACCATCGAGTCAACATAACTTATTTGGTACTACCTCCAGTTATCCCCATCAGCGGTTGACGTCGATCTTGACCTTGAGTTGGACCTGGCCTTAGACTTATCACGGGATGGATATGCGTCGCCGTTGGCGACCCCGTTAGGGACTCTGCATATTGACAGTGGGCCGATGGATGCTAATCATTCCTCTGTTAGATTAGAGGATATATATGATGACTTGTTCAGCAGCATCCCAGACGTGGATCCTCAGCCTGATCTGTAGCCCACTACTCAGCCGGATCCACAGACCACTCCGCAGCCTGTGCGTGGCAAAGGGAGGCGTCAGAGACAGCCGAGGAAGTGCTTTACTGGTAGTAGATTTGGAGATTGCTAGGATGTTTTTGTTTTTCATATTTTATGTGATGTACAGTGTACTATTTATGACTATATATTATTACAGTTGAGTAGACTTTTCATTACATTAATATGTGCAATTAGTAGAAATAAAATCACCTAAATTGACAGTACATTAAACACCGCGTAAAAATATTTACAACTAACTAATTACATTAATATGTGCAATAATTTAATATGTTAAGGTTCACAATGGTAATAGCTGATATAATTGAAATTATTAAAACGTAATCAATGTTTATTACATTATGTATCATTAAACTCTATATCGTCATCAGTAGCATAATTTGGATTATTCATTATTGACTCAATTTGAGGTTGTGATAGCTCACGATTCATAGCAATAGCCTGTTCCTTAGCCAATTTTAAGAAATATTATCGCCATCTATGAACCAGCATGTGATTGTTCTCCCTCCGTATCTATAAAATAGCCATCTCATAGTCAAGTTGATTTCTTCGAGTCATTCTCAAGGACCATCTGTAGACAGGAGGAGCTTCGAGGGATTGTAATTATTGTGTCAAATCGTCTGCCTCATCGGTTTGGTATGCTCACTCGCGTCGTAATCCAGCGTAGTATTCTCTTAGATCTGAGTCTATTTCTCGTTCGTAATCATCATTAAACTTTGGTAACAACCAAATATCAGATGTCCGACGTCTTATTGGCATCTGTGTCAGACTGTTAAGTGAAATAAATATATTAACAATAACATATAGAACATCCACAAATTGTTTAACTATGATAAAAAAATAATTAACTATTTAGGGTTTGGGGTTTAGGGACCGACGTTGTGGTTGGGATTTGAAACCAAACTCCCAAACCTCTTAACCCTGAACCCCTTAACCCTAAATCCCCTAAACCCTTAAACCTTATACGCTTATACCTTAAAGCAAAAACCCTAAAACCTTAAACCCTAACCCCTAAATATTGAACCCCCAAACCATAAACCTATACTTGTTGAACCTTAAACTCTAAACCCAAACTCACAAATAAGTAACCCTCAACTCCTTAACCCTAAGTCCTAAAACCCTATATTCATATTTCGTATATATAACCAATTTACATCCGATTCCAAACTAGTTTACAAAATTCAAGCTTTAACGTTGTCCAAAAAATAAAAAATCATTATACTTGTCTTTATGCTTGTTAACTCTAGCTATCTTTCTCTCACTTACTCTCTTTCATATCATGGGAAGTATTGATTCACTACCTATGATATGAAAGAGAGTAAGTGAGAGACAGATAACATTATACAACACACATAAAGACAAGTAATGATTCATTATTTTCTAGACAAAGTTAAACCTTGAATTTTGCAAACTAGTTTGAAATTAGATGTAAATTAGTTATATATACGAAATACGAATATAGGGTTTTAGGACTTAGGGTTAAAGAGTTGAGAGTTTCTTGTTAAGGGTTTAAGGGTTTGAGATCAGTAATTTGGGGTTTGAAGTTTAGGATTAGGGTTTAGGATTTATGCATTACGGTTGGGACCTTAGGTTTGGGATTTTAGTTTAGGGTTTCAATGTTAGGGTTTGGGGGTTTGAGTTTGATGTTTGGAGAATAGGGTTAAAGGTTTATTCTTCATCCGACATGTCAATGTCAGATAAACACTCTGATTCTCGAGTAAAACGAGCCCACATAATAGCTCGTGCCATGTCACCTTCCCTCAACACATCTCTTGAATTCTGTTCACAATCACTCCGATGTAACCTTATACTTATACGATTATTCTCTTCTCTTATGCGATATAAAGTCGATCGCAACTCTGTCAAGGTTCGCCTTGGCATATGTATTGCTACCGATCTCGGAGCAGTAACGTTTTGGATCATTGCCAACTCGCATAGATTTCTACACTGCCGTTCTCTGTGTTCCCATTCCATTAACATTATAGCATGTACTTGAGGAGAGTCATGTAATGCTGGGTGTAACGGATACCAAAATTCACTATCTAACCTCCAAGCACTTGAAAAATGTCACCAGGTGTATATTATAAGACCATGTTGAATACCTGTTAACCGTCCATATCATAATGTAGTCTTAATTATCAACATTCATGTCACACATATATATAGCATGAAAAATAAATACATATAACATTATGCAAATTGTAACAACAGAAATTTAGGACGACACATATTACTAGGTTGGTTACTCTGAGTCATGGTTAGTCTTGTCTTCTGTTTGGACAGTTTCGCCTATTATGCCATTTCAATCGACACAGCCCGCACCTTATTGTGCTGCATGAACCTTCGCCCCAATCCATCTCATTGCGAATGCGGGTTGATTTTGGCCGTCATTTTGCCCTTAACTTTGCAAGGTCAGGGATGATGGTGAGTCCCTCAACCATTGGCCAAGAGTCTTCTCCACCAATTGGGTGAAAATTTTCACTATACGCCTGCATTAAGTAACGCGTAGAATACACTGGATCCACATAACTCCATGCATCTACACTAATAGAGGCACAAGCGGCAATCGCATGCGAGCAAAGAATATGAAGTGTTTGAAACCTACCACATCCGCATGTTTTGTCATTTAAGTTAAGACGAAAAATTCGTCCATTTGCCCTTCCACTCAAGTCGAATGTTTCATCTACTTCAAATGATCCAGTATCTCTATCAAATAATATTGGCGGGTGTGAAGACGAATAACGAGTGTTTTCACACATCTTCTTTTCTGCATCTTCTGTCCATTCGTTAACTTCGCTCGAGCCATTTCTCGCCGATCATTATAAATGCGATTCATTTTATGATACGCGGCTCTGACAAAGACAGTAATAGGCATGTTGCGGACTCATTTCAACGTGTCATTCACATTTTCAGCAAGGTTGGTCGTCATTAAGCCATAACGTTTGCCATGAGTGTCCCCTTGTTGTGTCCATTTTATCGGCTCAATATCTCTTATATAATTCCACGATCGCTCATCGAGACATTCGATATGTATCTGTGATATTATATCCTCGAATTTGGCAGACTCAAACTGCACACCTGTATAAAACGTATAATATATATGCATTTTGTTAAGAATATGTAATTATTTATAAAGACTAAATTTTTTACCAGCTCTGTAGATTTGGTGTTTCACATCAACATTCTTGAATGCGTTGTTCAATTGCTTACAACGTGTCGCAAACAGAAAAAATGATGCGTCAATAGTGGCCGCTAACCAACTTCTGCATCTTCAATGGCTGTAATAATGCTAACGTGACGGTCTGAAATCAAAGCCAAATTTGTAATGCTCCTAATAACGTGTTGTCTAACATGCGTTAAAAACCATGACTATGCCTCTTTTGTCTCACCTTCCACAATAGCATAAGCTAAAGATAATGGTGACCTGCTTCCATCTTATGTTGTGGCGATGAGAAGAGTCCCATTGTACTTTTCGTACAAAAAAGTGCCATCAATTTGCACAACTGGCTTGCAAAACCTAAATGCGTCAATGCACGGCTTGAATGCCCAAAACACACGTCGAAATCTCTTCAACGTATTATCATATTGTGGTCTCCCAATCCATCGATCATCCAAGCACCATTGTACGATAGTTCTAGGAGCACGTTGCTCAAGTGCAGCCATCCACCTAGGCAACAAATTATAACTCTCATACTAATCACCATACACTTCTGCAATTACTTTCTCTCTCACAAGTCACGCTTTTCTATATGAAATTTGATATGAGAATGTGCTTCTTATGCGCTCTTGTATCAATTTTATTGGCACATCGGCATTCTCCTGTACCAGCCCAATAATAGTTCTTGCAATCACCTTAACATCAAGTTCCCTGTGATCTTATGTCATTCTTGCATTTATGCAAGTATGAGTCCCATTGTATTTTCATATTTCCCAAATTTTATTTTTTGTTCATAAACATGCACGAAGTCGCCACATGCATCCATCGCCACTGTTTGAACATATCAAACTCAACTTGTTAGGCTTAGACTCATTCACATTAAATTGTTGATGCACATGAAGTGAGTATTGCTTTATAGCAAATTGAAGATCGTTTTTGCTTTCAAACTTCTGCCCAATTTGAAATTCCTCTCCTCTCTGCCATTGGCTGCACCCTGTTACTTGTTCAGCATCGTCAACTATTTGTATCGCCTCCCAATGAACGTATCCATAATGCGGTGGAAGTACCGCTTGTATTGGTGCAACGTGTTGTGCCCTCACAGGTATTGGTTCCTGTCTCAACGGGTCCACATTAAGATCTGACAAATCTTCCGCCTCCTCATCATCGCCTGATTCTGCAGTTCTTTGATCACATTCTTCATTGTCAGTGATGTCAATTAGAGGATCTCCAGGTCAATTGCTGCGACTTCTGTTTTCTCCCTCATTTGCACGCTGGCTACATCCAGCTTCATATACTTCAATGCCGCTCCCGCGAACATCTGAACTAAGCCACGAATCAACATTTTCATATCCATGGATCCCTTCTGGCATATGCGTTTGACTAAAAGTAGCCAAACCATATTGAAATCCACATGAACTAATCTCCGGTTCATAACACGGCTCAATTCTTGTCTCCAAACTATATGGAGGATAAGAATAAGGATATGAACTTGGGCCAATTTCAACAGTTTCAGGTTCACCTCTATCTTCGATAATATTTATAGTTGTGATGTCCACATATATCTCAATTGGACCCAAACTAGAATGTTTAGCATTACTCTCATACATCATTTCAANTATTTGTTCGCTATTTATTACCTTATCAAAATTATATTTTTATGAAACATCAGGAAAACTATACTGCACCTCGGATAGTACTTGCAGCCTCTGGTGTTGAACACGAGGATTTGTTATCTATTGCAAAACATTTTTTGTCTGATCTACCAGGTGTCCCTCGCCCAGTAAAAGCCAAAATCAGTATACACTGGTGGTGATTATCGTTGTCAAACTAAATCAAGGGTATATCTTACAAAATTACATTTTAAGTTTTTCGCTTCCATCCATCTGTTTAAAATTTTCACTCTTAACTTCTCTTAAATGTCTAGAGAACCCATTTTACTCTTGCATTTGAACTTCCTGGTGGCTGCCATAACTTGAAGGATGCAATGGTTGTGACTGTTCTTCAAGTCTTGATAATGATTTCTTTTCATTTGCTTTTTGTGCTGAGGAGTTAGTTTCCTTCATTTAAAAAGTTTGCCCAAAATGTACCTATGGATCCGTGTTATTTACTTGGCTCCTTAAGATATGTTTATATTGTTACCTGGCTTCCATTACTTCACATAAAGATAGAGTTGAGAATTAATTGTATTACTTTACTTATCTATAGATGCTACTGGGAGGTGGCGGATCATTCTCAGCAGGTGGACCTAGTTAAGGGATGTATTCTTGGCTATGTAAGTTATTTCAAAGTATTGAGCCCCTGATGACTTTGTACTTGATGCTACGAATATCAAGCGTTTGAGGTAAAGCATTTTCCATTTGGAAACGCATTACCTCCTAAAGCGTGCTCATAAAATAATAAAATATTTACTCTTATAGCGTTTTCAATTTTAAAAAGCATGCCCTAGAGGTCTTTTTAAATAGTGCACACGCGATTTCGAAATATGTCCTAAAGCATTTTTTGTAGATATACACTCTATCTATGTATAAAGTGTTCTTCCTTACTTATGAAAAATAATAAAATATTTAAAACCATCATTTTTAGATAAATAGTTTGAAAACTACCCTTTTTACTTAAATAGTTTGTAAATGTGTATTATTTNATGCGTATTATTTAAGTCAATTTGCCTAGTTTGAATTTGGGAGGACATTTTGGGAATTAGGTTGAATGATTTGATCTTTTCAAAAAGAAAAGTGGTGTTGGCCCTCCCCAAACTCGAATGGTCATGGCCCATTGTTGCCGATTTGGGTTAGGATTTTATGAACTTAACGCTATTTTAGAATGAACCAGTCTATTTTGACAAGTCTAGCTATAGTACATAAACTTTCGTTATTTAATAGCTATTTAGCCTATAAAGTGAGCATTTAAGGAATGGTCATGGCCCATTGTCGCCTTGGGACCCATTTTGCCTTAAGAGCCTCATTAGAATATATAAATTTCATTTCTTCATTTAACATGAATTCTATTTTTATAAAAAGTTCCAGCATGATGCCTTTTGAAGAACAAAGTTTTATATTGTATAAGCCACCTCAAGGCTCAAGAATCAAATAAAATCAAAAAAAGAAAAAAAAAATCCAATATCAACACAACCAACAAATTTACATCTCAATAGAATAGTTATGTATAGAAAATTATGTCAAAAAACAAATGAGTAATGGTATGTGGACGAGTACACTTAGAACAAAATTATTACCCCATATATATATATATATATATATATATATATATCTATTACCCTCATTTAGAAATAGAAAGTTTTTAAAATTAACTAATCATATATTATCTTTCTAATTAAAAAATGGAGCTACAACTAATAAGAGTTAGAAAGAATATTATGATTAGTCAAATTTTAAAAACTTTTCATTTTTGAATGAGGGTAATTTAGTATATATCATATTTAGACATTTACGAGATTGTGTCATTAATTAACAAACTAGGATGTGAAAATATTGGCTCCTTATAGATATATATATATATATACANTAGGTTTTTGGTTTTTGTGGTAGAAACCACTAATAAGAAATATGGTGGACACATTGCCTTATTAATCTGAACTTTTATTTGAAAAATAACACTATTCATAAGAGCCACGTACTTTCCCGCACTTGTTGGGATAACATAGAATGTTCTTCGGCAAGAATTTTGAGCTAATATTGTCATACATGAGATCAATTAAAACAAGAGACTGCTCTCTTGTTCAATATACATAAATAGATTTTTCCTTCTTTCATGCAAGAAAGATAGAAACTAGAGAAATGACAAGAAACGGAGAAAAACTCCAAGATTTGGTGCCTGCCATTCTTTTAAGGCTACCCATCAAATCTTTAATGCGATTCAAATGTGTTGAGAAATCCTGGTGCCATCTCATCCAAGACCCAAGCTTTGTATCCAAACATTATGTCTCTTTCAATGAGATGAACCTGAAATATGATGATCATTTCTTGGTTGCGGGAAGGTACCCTGAAGACCCTTATGGGAACTACCCAAAACAGGAAGCAGACCTTTGTTTCCTCTCTATGATCTGCTTTGACCAAACAACAAACATCATGTCCTCCCCAAATTTTCTAGATTTGAATGACCTGCTAGATAATCGTTTTGAGGGTCTTCATTTTCAGGGTCCTTGCAATGGCATATATTTTGTAGAAACTAAGTCTTTCTACATGTTAATAAACCCTTCCATGAGAGAATTTAAAGTTATTCCTTTCCCAGAGATCACAGACTCCGTAATACTTCCAAGTTTTGGTTTTGACTCCAAGGCTAATGAATTCAAAGTTGTTGTGATTTGTTTTAATCGTGCTGAGGGTATCAAAGATTTCCTTTCTCGGAGAGCTGCAGTATATCGTCTAAATTCTGATTCTGAAGGTTGGAGAGATGTCCTTAGCCCCGTGCCAAAACACATAAATTTGTACAGCTATGAAGCTCCATTTCTTCATGGATCGTGTCACTGGTTGGTTGGTTCTAGAGAAAGGGTTATTATTGGATTTGACATGGTTGATCAAGTGTTCCGGGAAATAAGGCTGCCAAATAATGATATTGATAGAGATGATGTTAAAATGTTTGAGTTCAAGGAATGTGCTAGTGTGATTTATCGTCCATATGGACAACAGAGTTCTCCATATATCAAAGTGTGGATCATGGAAGAGTATGGGAATGAAGAATCTTGGACAAACTACTTTACTATTGGACCCATTGTAGGCGTTTTTAAGCCGTTGGGGTTTTTGAGAAACAATGAGATTGTTTTGGTAGACATAGATGGAGTAGTGGCATTATGTGATCCCTATACTCTAGACATTCAAGACCTTGGATTACAGGCTCGGAGTTTAGCCCTTGCAGTCTACAAGGAGAGCCTTGTTTCATTTAGAGGAGATGACCTACAAAATCAACCAGGGGTATATTCCTTTGCCATAATTCCTCATCACAGATTCGAAATGCGTCTCCGGCCGCAGAAGGAGTCCAACATGTGGTTTCGTTTTAGAAATGGCAAGAAAATGCATTACTAATGGATTGTATTTGTGGAATATTGTGCTTGTGATATACTTCAAAATTGCAAAATTACAGGCACAATTATGTATTTTGTTGTGAAATTTGAGATTTATTTCCAAACTAAACTTCCTGTAATATTTTTGTTCATGCAATCTCCCCGAGTTTTCAATTTTAATTTGCTTTTATATTCAACTATTTGTCGTCCTTCATTGCATAGGACTGACTATTTGTTGCTTCCCTTGCTTGTTTTTGCAAAGTTTCATCTGTATTAGTAAAATTAGACACTATTGTCCTGCTTTATCATGTGATTTCTCATCACCAACCTAGAGTAAAATGTAAAATAACAGTTGTAGAGAACATTAAAAATCTAAACAACTAAGCACTTTCCACATAGACAACTAAAGGAAACTTACAGAAGCAACATGTCGTCCACACTATTTTTTTTCCAATACTAACTATATAATTAGAAATTAACAGAAAATACATTAGGAGGAGATTATCCCATTTACAATTACTACAGAGAAGGAAAGAAAGAGTTCTCCACACCCACTTCTTTTTTTCAATCTACCATACAGCCTTATCACAAGCTTGTGTTTTGGCTTTTTCTGCATTTTTGGAGATATTGATTTGGTGAGATTAAGCTTAACTATTCTCATAATTTACATTTCTTCCAGCACTCTACGTCACTTCAACATGGCTTTCATTCTAATCTTTAATCCTTTCATAATTATCTTAGGCAAATCTTTCTAAATTTCCCTATCATAGCTCACTATTTTGCTGAATTATTGTCCAAATCGAAATCGCTAAATATATTCCCAAAAAAAATTGTTGTATCAACCACAAGTTCATATCATTCTAGTATAGTGATCAACAGACAAAGCAAAATCTACAAACTAGTTACTGCTTTTGCTACTTTCTACTGTCTTGTTAAAAGTAATGTCGCACGGGATCACTAGGAAAAGCATCGCGTGCAGCTAGCTAATTAATCATGAAAAAGAACCTTGTCCACAAGTGTTGTTCATTGATGTAACAGCACCTAGACAATAGTATCACATGCAAGTAATGTTTTACTTTAAGCTACAATGTTAGGAATGGTTTTTAAGTCGGACAGCTTAGGGAAGATTAGAAGATTTAACTGTATGTCACTTTGGTTCCTGTGCGTCAGGCAAAAGCCAAGGAATTCGACTTTTGCATCTAAGTTAGAGTTTTATCAAGGATTCAGTGGCCTTTCTTCAATGTAATACCTTATAGCTGTCTTAAAAGCAAAAGGATGCAAATCAACCATCAAAATCCGAATCAACATGCAAAAGGAATATACCAAACTAATTCCTTATGAAAAATAATCGTATCTCATAACCTACTCGATTGAAATCTTGACTTAGACTCCCTTCTGATATACAAATTCCTTTGGCCAATCTATCTGGCTATCATTTATATATTCTGCTAGATTTCTGCTAGTAGTTGTTTACCTTGCTGGAAATAGTTTTTGTTAATTTGCTTTAGGATATCTGATAACATAATAGTTGCAATATGATTAATTTAAAAGTTCATATATTCTGCCAACCTCTCATCCTACAACTGCCAAAGTCACTCAATTGCTATGAACATCACAACATTAGAAACCACCTTGAGCATACAGTCCCCACCACAACTGCTGTAACTATCACCATGACGCCACCACCATCACACCAAGAACCACTATGACACCAATGCCTCCTATAGCACCACTGCCATAACCAAATTCCCTCACCAACACTACCACCACGGTGCCACCATTATCACATCCACCCTATCATCAACTGACATTTACCTGTGTGCTCAACACTACTATGATTGCCAATGCCATTATAACTATTGCTAGCACCGTTGCTTTTACCCCAATTTACCGGCCTTAACATTATTACACCAACACTACCACCATGATCACATCCACCCTATCACCAACTCCACAGCCACCATTTCAGTGACATTCACCCATGTGTCCACAACACTACTATGATTGACAATGCCATTATAACCATAGCTTGCATCATACTACACTTTTTAGCTCGGACCGTACTAACTTAAACTTCAGAGCTCGGATATCATAATCCGACCCTTGGTTCATTTGTTACTGTGCAATAAATACACTCTCGGCCCAACCTCATCCACTTTTCCGACCTTCAGCTTAGGTCAGACATCATTAGTAAAAAATATGACCAATGGTCATCTTTCTTATTGTCCAAACTCCCAAAGACACTCGCTACAAAAAGGAGAGCATTAGCTATCTCACTACAGATCATTATCCATCTGACCATGGTTTAATTATGGATTTATAAACAAATAATTTTTGAGTTTATTATTATGGAATACTAGAACTTGATCAAAAATATTCAATGGTGTTTTTGCCCTATGGCAGGTACCTACTTTCTTGGTAGGTGCTTTCGGTACCATTTAGTCTTTTTTTTTTTTTTTTTTAAGTTCTTGAACTTCTGACTTGTACAATAAAAGACAAAAAAGAAATTTGGCTATTTATTAATCAACATGATAGACATAGTCTAATGGTTTAGATTAAATATAACCATTTCCAACTTTATCCATTTCCTTAAAATGCAAAGCCCCAAGAACTAGACAACCGCCATAAAAACATAGCAACAGCCATCACAGTGGCAAACATAAACTGAAATAGGGATTTTCTATGTAAATCTAGAAGAGTAACTTTTTTCTACATGATCAGATTCATAGCAACATGCATGTTTGCAAAAAGCACTTTAGTTCAAGATTTCATAGTTTAAGTCGGGGGCAAGTGAAAGAAGAGGCAGCTAACAAATTTTATTTTATTTTTTGGTTTCCTAAAGCATCTCCAAGCTTTGTCCATAACTAATTCTCCGAGGTATTGTCGGGTGCTAAAGCGGGGGCCTCTCCCAAGAAAGTTTGTTGCATCCACAAAAGTTCAAACTCAAGACCACTTGCTTAAGCCACCAAAGTCGGTAGAGGCAGCTAACAATTAGTTGAAATGAAATGAAAACATAATCTTAGCATAATTTGACATGGCTCAAATATATATTATTGACAAGTAAATTTTGACATATACTCAAATGTAGATATAGATAGACTCTGAGCAATGGCTCAAGTGGTCATATATCCAGTCTTAAGATTAGGAGATTCTTAGGACCTAGGATTAAGTCTTAGTATGTCTGCTCTTGGTAGTTGTGATATTATTATGGAAAATTATTGGCAACTTAAAATTTTAAATGTTTTTTCTTTCTTTTAAGAGAGTTTTTTTTTTTGAAAATAATTGTATATATATTGTAATGTAAAAATATTTTATCTCTAGTAGAAGAAAAAATTAAAATAGATAGACTCACTAGGAAGACCTTTAGAGTTTAGATTGCAAAGAAGAAAACGAGTCCTGCAAAGGAAATTTGTTATGAAAGAAAAAAAGGAAAAAAATATCACATTGTGGATCAAAATAATTTTTTCAAGGAAAAAAAATTGAATATAGTAAGTCAAATGAACCTAATATTTATTGTGTGATTTATTTTTTTTTAAAATTCAATTTGAAAAGTAAGTCAAATGAACCTAAATCATTATAAAAAGACTTCAAACAGAACCAACCCGATCATCTCTTGAATCAAATCAAATTAAATAAAAGACGGAGTTAACTGGATTTTCTTCTTTGATTGAAGTTTTTTCTCAGGTTAAATATAACGAAAAAGGGTAATTTATAAAGATTATATCATCAAGTAACCAAGAGTCATTCAAATTTATTTGTAGAAGATTTATTAGCTTTAGATAAAAAAATGATGTTATAAAGTATTAGTATTTTGAATTATTCAGTCATTTTATATTAAGTCATCATCGGTAGATTACTTACTTGAAAATTTATTAAATTTTGAAGTTTATAAAATGTTAATCTTCAATCATATTAGTGGGATGAAACTTATTTTCAATCATATGTCTATTTCAGTGATTATAACTCATATGGTGGATTCTCTTAAGTGTTTACTAGACATATATGAATTAATCCCAAAAAATTCTAATAATTTAATTTTTTATCAACTATTTTAATTTAGGGCTACTACTACAATAAATAATATAACACAACTAATCATGGGTGACTGAACTGACCTTTGATTTTGGTACTACTACAAAAATCTCAAAAAATTAATTCAACTCGTGTGTCAAACATCTAAATAGTTGACAAGTTGAAGTTCCAGGTTAAAAAAGTTGACTTAAAATACATGATAATTTTAACTCAATTAAACTCAATTTATTAATTATTTGGGTGTTTAACTCACACTACGTTACTTTTTTCTAGATCTCACAACAATACCAAGTTCATAGGCTAGTTCTGTCACATGTGTCAAATTAAGTATACATACACAATATAACATTATTTATTGTAGAACTGACTTTTACAACTATATATGCTCAAATATTATTCATTGTAGGAAAAAGAAGCAAAATGAAGTCTAACTCAATTCCAGTGATGAAAAGAAAACAAGGCTAAAGAACATTTTAATTCCTACAAATGAACGAAATGAAGGAATTTGAAAGGTGTAATCTGTTTCCTGCTTCTTAGACTAGATAGCAAAATAATGCCAGAGAGATGAAACTAAGGATTGAATATGAAGGGCAAAGGAGAAATGAAAATGAAATTCAAATGATGTAGCAAGTTAGGAATAAATAGAAGACAAGCACCGGAAAGAGAGTTAGAATGAGTTGGGAATATGCTTTCAGAACATTGGAATGAGTTTGAAATGAGATATGATGTTTCTAATCTTAACGGAACCAAAAAGAAAGAAAACATAGTGAAACTTAATTTGGAACAGACTTACCTCTTCTTCAGGATTGTAGTTTCCAATTAGGTTGATATAAAAATTGCACTTCCACAGAGATCAAAGCTTCTGAAAGGTTGATTTCTGATTTTTGAAGTTAGAACTGGAGGCTGGGTTACTCAAACCTTTGATAAGAGAATCTCAATATCAAAGCCCAAATGGTTGTTGGTATCGTAAGTTGGTGGGATTACAATTTACAGAGTTTTTATGAGTGGATTGGGATATGGAATTTGTTGTGGAGTGTGTGTGACTCAAACTGATTTCATTCACTTTTTTTCTTTTGACTCATTGGAAAATAATTTTACAGTCACAAAGAGGAGCTTTTGTTCTTGTTCTACAACTCTCTCAATGGCTTTATTCTTTACTTGTTGCTTTGCTTATATAATTCCCAATGGGATTCTAATTGTGTCCCATGCATTACTTTCCTTTCCATTTAATAACTAGATCAAAATAAGGATGCCACTTGGTCAGGTTGTTCATATTGATACTATTCATAGATCAAAGTCACGTCTCCATTCTAAATTCCTTGCTTCTACCAGTGGCTTATTCAAGTCAAATTAATGTAATAGAGAAGCATGGGGTTACATCAACTCGTAAAAATAATAGAGACATGGCAATACACATGTTTATTGTTTACATTGAAACTGAATAGGGCCAGTAACAGAGAGGCATGTGATTGATCTTGCGGCCGATGGTGGATTAGTAGAGTGAGTATTATAATTGAACAAAGGGTGGATTCTTGATGTGGAATGTAAAAAAGGAAGGAGAAATAGTATTATAATACATATAAAATGAACAAAGCTTGCTAAGCACAAGCCATTAAATAATTGAAGATGCATTGGCAGCTCAATCAGTATTAACAGTTTCACGTTCTAAAGCACTCTTCAGAAGGTGATCAAACATCAACTTCCAATGTAAATGTTATCAAGCAGCTCAAAAAGCGTCCAACAATAAGCAACAACTTTTTAAGTTGTATGAGATGCAGGAATCAACCTAAAGTGTTTGAAAACAGGGACACAGTGCATGAAATTCAACTTTATGCTGTTAAATTCCAAAATGATAAGCTTGAGTTCTACATAAGCCTCCCAATCCCCACCAGCAAGTTGACATTACCTTAAGGAGAAATGTATGAGTTGCAAGAGAAGCATGAACGGCTTAAACTGTTCCAAATAAATATCAAACTTGTTTCTAAAATTAATGGGAAGGACTTGACTAACTACTTGAGCAAGAATACTCCAGATGGGCTGCCAATGACAGAGAACGAAAAGCCA
Source organism: Cercis canadensis (assembly GCA_003255065.1). NCBI lineage: Eukaryota > Viridiplantae > Streptophyta > Magnoliopsida > Fabales > Fabaceae > Cercis > Cercis canadensis. The sequence continues at coordinate 929,170 of QAOA01002849.1, forward strand.
TCATAGATGGAATAATGAGAGGGTTTATTGGACCAACCAGGTAATTTCAAAAGGCTAAAGTCTTGAAGATTTCTGTACTGTTCATTGTTCAATTCCTTGAGAGTGGTGGCAGTTATTTAGAAGCTTATCCAAACAAAGACTAGAAACGATCAGGTATTTGACCATTCTCTTCATCTTAAGATGCTACACTTACAATTATGTTTTCTTCACTTGATGTCATTGTCATCATCATAAACCTAGTCAAGTAATTGGTAGTATAGCATGATCCTACGTGTCATTTTATGGCCAGTAACATGCCTTTCGGTTGTAGGCATCAAGTAGCCAACTAATTTATATGCAACTAAGTATTTAATTCATCCATAATCTAATGCAGCAACAACCCTAGATAAGACCTCCAAACCTACACCACCCCAGCAAACACACATCCTGAAGGTTCCAAAGTTTAGGCTGATTCGACCAGTCAGCCACAACCCAATGAAATTCTCAGGAATTAGGTAATCTGCTATATAAACATTAAACAAAACACAAAGCAGGATTCTTGAACTATTAGCCACAAAACTGTCATACAATGTAAGAAGCACAGATGCAAGAGAAAGGGGGAGGAGGGATTTTGATCTACAAAAAAAAAANATGTGTGCTGAAATGTGGAAGAAATGTCTCATTCAGCATCATACATATTTATCCCAAACAAAAATCACAAATAAAATAAGTCCATGTTTCTCCTCAAAACAAATGTCAGGCTGGTGGGGCAACAAGTCTACTGCATAAATCATTCATGGACACATCATTGGGCAACATTTCAACCACCTAGCAAGAAACATCCAAAAATGTAAGGAATATTACTTCAATAATAAATAGCAAAGCACTCTGTAATGCAGTCCAGTCTACTGGAAGACTTCTATAGAAGTCAAATTTCATAGATGGAAATTGGAAAATCCCAAGATATGGCAAGTCTTGGTGAAACCCATGCACAGTAGAATTGTGTGAACATAATATATTGATGGCACCACTAGAAAATGTTTACAATATAACCCTCTTTTGTAGGGGTGTGGTGACGGTGAGTAAAGCAATATGATATAGATAGATAAATATGATGCCAAGATTATAAGCACAGCACAATATGTTATATGTAGTTTTATTGCCCTAATGCTCACCAACAACCAAGGAAATGGTGGTCAAACATATGCTTTCTTATTACCAAAGTGAGCGTTGCAATAATTACAATCTTTTAAAATGATTACAAGTGTCAAGTAA
>QAOA01002850.1:0-88425 GCA_003255065.1 Cercis canadensis
AACAAACAAACAAACAAAAGAAGATAACTTCCTTTGCATTGCTTTATAGTTTATGAAACTTTAGTGATGTTAAGTCTTTTACCTTCATTAGGAGAGGGTAAAAAAACAAAAAATGAACCTTTTACCGTGGCTGAAAATTAGATTTTTTTATTTAAAAATAGAGAAATTTACTTTTATATCATCAACTATATAATGAACAAAATCATCAGATAAAAAAAAAAAAAATTGTTAATTTGTGNTGTTGATTTGTGTTGAAGCAAAATGAATGCTGGAAAGTGTTAAAAATCAGAGTTGTAATTTGCCTTTTCTTTCTTTGTAAACAAATTACCAAATATGAGTTAGTGAATAATTTAATCATATTTTTTTTAAATTTGTTAGGTTTATTGGGCTTAGAAATAGGTATAATTTGTTAGGGTTCCAACAAGACACTAATCCACTTGAATAATTTGTTTCCCACGGATAGAGCCGAATCAGTTTTTCTCTTAATTTAAACTTATTGCTTTGTGTGTTTTCTCTTTTTGGCTATAAAAGGAAAACAATAACTTGATAAGAAAATATATCAATGACTCATTCTATTTAGAGATAATGAAATACAAAATTCTACATAGAAAAATATTTGATAAGTATTTTTTTTTCTGACTACATAATTAATTTGAACAATTAGGCACGCTTAAGAATAGAGAAATTAAAATAGTGCTTGTAAGGATCCCAATGAAGCCCAATCTCATCTCCTTTCTTCAAACACCTTCTCTTCACAAATTCTGGGTTCCAGCTTCCAATCAAAACATAACTCTTTGAAGAAACCCAATGCTTCAGAATCAGATAGTGCATGGTTTCAGTGTCCACATCCCAAAACCTAATTTGGGTTCCCTTCTCAAGGTTCCTGGCATCTCTCTGGGCATCAACACCCAAGACTGGTAGCACCAATTTTTCAACCAAATCAGTAGCCAACAAGAGTCTGCTTAAGTTTCCAAGATCACTCTTAGTGAGGGCTTTCTTGATTTTCCATGGGTCTTCATAAAGCTTCAAATCTGTTGAATAGCCCCACTGCATCTCTTCTAGGTTGCTTCCGCTTCCACGCATTCTCTTGATTGCTTTCTTGGGAGGGTTAGGGCATGATTTCCTCTTGTTTGATACAACATAGGGTTTGTCTTTGCTTTGGCCATCATAGAAGCTGCTTGAAATTGAAAGTGATAGCTCAGTGGAGACATGAGATTCATTCCGATCCTTTTCAACTTTTTGGTAATTCTGAGGAGAAGCAACTACAGAAGGTAGGGTCTGGGTTTGGGTTGGGAAGCTAGGGTAGAGCGATAAATCTGCAGCAGAAGAAGAAGAAATAGAAGCATTAGTTAGAAGGGTTCTGGTTTGGGCAGCAGAGGATTCTTGATGGGGTTTCGGAGGAACCCTAACCAAAAGGAAATTATATGATCGTTTCTTTTCCATCANATTTGTTTACGGACATATACATACTTCGGTGTGGTTGGCTTCTCTGTCATATTTTTGTCTTTCCTCTCGACAATGGGTAGTTTTCCTTACATATGAGTGATTTAATCTTGGTGTACTTATATTGTGTTCCTGATTGCGTGGCTATGTACCAAACTTCTATTGTGGTCTAGGGGTTTTAATTTCTGATCCGAAAGTGGTGCATATTCTATTTTATTGTCGGGTCTTTGTCTTTGTGGTCCACATGTTGTTGGTTTGAGACATGAGTGGTATATGCATGTGTTACGGTGGTCCACCTGTTCTATAATATTGCCAAAATCATTGTGGTGGTCCCTGTAAAACCTTTGTGGGCAAAATTATCCTTTTTCTTTGTGTCTGTCTTTGGTGTTGCCATCTGTTTAAGGATTGAAATGAGGCTGGTTATATCGGGTAATCCGTATTTCCTACTCTAATTCTATAAGTGCAGCCACTTTCTAGCTTTCTTGTGAATTTAAATGTGGTATGTGCATGTGTTCCTTGATTAAGGTCAATGTCTGACTGTTTGCTTTTTTTTTTTTTTTCTCTATTTTGCAAAGGTCACTCATTGGAGGTAGACATATATTTGGTACTCAACTTGTATGTGACACAGTTGTTTGAATAAATAAGGTTAGTTCTTATTTGTTTTATTTTAGGCTTGGTATGTGTATGTCTTGTGGTGGTCCACCTGAACACATAATATTGCATAAATAGTTGCGGTGGTCTACCTGATCTTTGTGGGGAAAAGCTACTTTATTCTTTGTTGCGGTGGTCCACCTGTTATTTTAGGCTTGGTATGTATATGATTACCAATGGGACATAAAAATATTTGATATGGAGTATAGATGCTATCGCAATGATAAGGTGTTTGATGTTGTGTCCCAATTGAGTGAGTACATTAATTGAGCAACCCAGATTAGATGTTCATGGCCCCCCAATTCATTTATGACTAGGGTTCTAATGCAATGAGAGTTTAATGATTGATCTAATATTTATTGTAGACAAGAGATGTATTTAACAGGTAGGGAAGAAGAAACATCTTATATATGCAGTACTTTAAGCCTTGAATGCCTATTGCTTGCTCCACGATATCGCATATAGAGTAGATAGAAAACCAGTTTTTCAACTTAAAAAAGATCTATTCCTAGTTAGTCTTTTTATATCTCTCTTTCTTATGCATCTTTGGTAAGAGTAAAATTTTGTGAATATAAAAATGAAGAGTAAAAACAAGTGAGTATCATTTGTATTCAACAATTACAAAACTTTTTTCAGGTCGAAATGAAGTGGTCATTAGTAGAGCAGAATCACGGAAGCGAGGGAAGAAAAGCAAGAGACCAGCCACCCAGCCACATCAACAGGGACAGCTTCCAGTCAGTCAACCTTTAGATTCGCAAGCCCCACCACCTGCCCAAGAATCGCAAGCAGAATTACCACAAAGGAAGAAGAAGAAATCTCAGAGTAACTCTAAACATGTAAGTTTAAAGACAACTAATTTGTTTATATTGATGCTATGAGCTACTTGTATGTATTGCACGTTTTTTCCGTCTCTTATGAATATACTTTCCTTTCTTGATAGGGATCAAGACAACATAACAGGGTTGCAGCCAACAAAGAGACTGTGACACCAGACACCATTCAAGCGGCAACCAGGGCTACTAGGAATAGGTTTTCAGAGTACCTTTCTGCTCAACCTTCAAGGAAGGGGAAAGAGAAACTGTTGACTGATGTGTGATTTCATGAGTTGAAGCAGTGTGCAGCTAGTGGTGTCCATATTTTTGCAGGATTCTGCTTTTTTTTTTTTTTTTTTCTGTTATTGCTGCTGTTTTGTGCTGTTGTTGTAACAGCTGTCAAGTTGTAATCATTGACACTGTCACCATTGTAAACACATTGTCAATTATTACTGTGCAAGTTGTTGTGGTCTCTTTGTTGGATGTCCTTTGAACTCCGTTATCAGGGCAGCCATGTTGATATGTTGTTAATCCAGACTATGGTGTTTGCATTTGTAATGATTATATACTCCAGGAGCTCACTTGGACATTTATGTTGATCCATTTTGACTACTTATGTGTCCTCCCCATTGTGCTTATGAGTGATAAAAGTTGTTACAGGGTTGATTACTATTTAGGACACTCGTATTGAAATGGCTAGGGTGGTAAGCAGCTTTTGCTTATAATTACTGTGGAAGATTTGATTTTAATTTAGGTTGTGAGCTACACATTCGATTACTTATAATTCCAAGGACTACCTAATTGAAAAATATTTGTGGACCTTTAATTACACAACAAAACACAGGGACTTTACATAATAGGATTTACTTCCATTATATAAATGTTCAACAGGTCTCAAATTTATAAAATGGTCACATCCATTTAGCAAGGAATAGTACAATGAACACCAAAACAATAAGCAAAGCACAAGCAATCCTCAATTTCATAACTTCACTTTGAAGACCCTTAATTATCTTCTTCTGCAACTTTAACACTCGTTTATCGTCTGTTGTGTAGGACCCTGGAGTTATGGGAACCACCCCTTCAGAGTTATTGACCCATTGAAAAAACCCACAACACAAGTATTCATTCTGCATATAAAGAGGCAAAATTTGTTAAAATACTAGAATGGGGAACTTGAAAATTTATACATTACCAACTAAATACTAGAATACACGTGTAAATTGAAATTAAATTCTACTCAAACCTTGTAACGTGGACAATGCCAAAATGGGCGATTTGGGTTCTCCTTTGTCTTAGAAATAAGCATATCACCCTCTTGTTACAATCGCATACATTAGGGGTACTATAGTCAGATGTGGCATATCCACTCCTTTTGAAGCTTGACCCATTGGAGCCACCTTGCTGGACATGATGTCTATGGATTGGCGGCATTAATGTTTCACCATCAATCATCACACCACGTCGTTTAGGGACTCCTTCATCCTCAATGATCATTTTTAGCAATAACTTTCACGTCAAACTACCACCAAAATAACCTGTTAAAAATATATGCTAGACCTATTACACCATAAAAAAGGTATAAGAATCTAATTGAAAATGTCTACCTATTTGTATACCAAGCTAATTCAAATGAGTACAAAAACAATTTATTGGAAAACCTTTGACAAGTGATGAAATAAAATTGAGGTTTATACTTCGGGCACACAATCAAGGAAATATTTGAAATAGTTTCATATACTGCAACAACTACCTTGGCACCAAATCAAACCCCTAATTAAATTAACAAATTAATGAGCAATTTCAAGTAAAATTTGATATCACACTGGCCTAAAAATAATATGTGCCTTAACACAAGTGCACCACTTCTACCAAGATAAGCCTTCTGCTAAGCTATCGTGTTAAAAATCCCAAGTCAAATTTGCAATATGAAGGCTATCATGTTTATTGCATTTGTAAGGTAAACTACCCATTGCATTTGTAATGGAACACATAACCAACAGAGTGTTAGTATTACTTTCTCTCCCACAAATATTACTATGAACAAAACCCCACACGCATTCAAAAAACCTGGTTAAGTAAATATAGGGGCTTACGGTTCCAATTTCGCAAGACAAAACATCCAGCAACAACGATTAACAACAAATGCCAATGGGTATAGTCAGACAGAAGGGGAAATCGCAACTACTATAGAAGTTACTGCATATTTGGGGGCTGCGGTTGCTCTCTGTCAATTTGGGGCAATCTTCAAAATAAATCCGGCGACAAATGGTTAGGCATTCCACTATGCAAACTGGTCTGACTTCGGAGTTGCTGGGTATCTCCACGGAATTGACGATATGAAGATATGCGGAGTTGCTGGTTCGAAGACACCAGATTTGGGTTCGATTTCGGACGTCCTAAGTTACATGGGGGAAATCGCCTGGGTTCAATTTCGAACTTCACAGTTCAAGCACCTGGGTTTCATTGCTGTTTTGGTGAAGAAGGACGCGATGAAAGCTACAAATCGTGATGTCCTTGTCCGACTTAGGGTTCAATGTTCAAGTAAGTGGTTTCAGAATTGTGTTTGAGGAAGAAGGACTCGATGAACTGGTTTGGGTGTTTACCAGAAGCTGCAAAACGACGTCGTTGAGCTTGATCTCAGTCATCAGCCCCACCATTTGCCACTTAAGCATGCCAGCTCAGCATTTGATGGACACATCACCAGTTAACGGGCCACGTGGCCTTTTCTGTTAACTTCACTTCACGGGCACAAGCAGAGGATTAAAATGGCTGACGGAACCATCTTCAGAGGACTAAGGTGTCAGTAAAAATCTTTGGGGGACTAAACTGTCACCAAACCTATCTTTTGGGGACCGAATAGGGGTTTTACTCTTATATAAAAGAAAAATGCTAAGGGAAAAAATACAGGATGATCACTGTTTATTCTACTGCCTGCAAAAACGTCTTACTTCTCTATCCATGTTATGAAGTATGGGGATGTTTTAAATAAAGTAAGATATAATATATACAAGACCACCCCTGTAAAAAATGCTTACAAGAATGCTGGTTTATGCATAAAGTTATATTAACATAAAATTTTTAGATTTAAAGACGGAATGCACCTAAGAACGACCTATGTACCACTTAGCTACAAGTTGTTTGGTCAAAAATCAGCATACTAGTACCATAGGCAATCATGCAATCGCATTCCAGTTTCCCAACACATAGACCTGAGAATGAAATGATTATAAGAAGAATGTCCATGCTTGATAGAGGAGACCCAACAAAAAATATTTAAATACTTTAAGGCTTTTACCATAGTTACCAGGAACATGGTGTGCTCTGGATTAAGTATAAATATGGGGATGAGACAGGATATATCACTTGGCTATATATCTGGTATATGGGGATAAACATGGTTCAACATGAAAATCTAACTCTATCTATCTAGTGGTTAAAAAAACAAAACGAGCTAAAGGAATATATACACTTAACACTAACATCTCCAATTGAATCAAGGACTCCTCAAGTTTCTTGAATTGGTTGGCGAAGAATATCACTTCCCAGGGTTTAAGAATAAGAAAATTTCTTTCTATCCTCATATTACAAATTTCTGAAATCAAAAATAAATTTCTGTGCAGTGTTTCAAAATGGTAGGCTTGAAGCCTATAAAATACAAATCAGACTAAAAATCGTGGAAGAAGCCACAACCATGCACCTGGCAATTAATTCTGTTTTTATATGAAGCGAAGAAAATTTTGAAAACTAATCAAGCTGGACCCCTTGTAGCAGCAGCACCCATTAATATTCATCATTTATTGCAGCATAAGAATTATTTTTATTGAATTCATCAGTTCTTCATCAAAGAAAAAGTAAAACAGAAATAGAATAAGCAAGAATCTGTATCACAGAAAAAAAAAGTACAGGTTATTTAGAAAGAGTCAATATATCAACATTTTCCGGGCCAATATTACACAGCATGAGATATAGGACAGATTTCTTATATTCTTCCATGATTAAAGAGATTTATGGATCTAATATTGAGCATACCAATAACAATAATAGGGTAAAAGAGCTGTTATTTTATTCTTAAAAAGTTCAAAGATCCATGTCACTACAAAAAAAAAAAAGTTTAAGCGTTCACTATCAATTTATGAAGAAAATAATACGAACAAAACATGAAAATCTTCCTGAAGTAACTTCTTCTTCTTCTTCTTCTTCTTCTTCTTCTTCTTCTTCTTCTTCTTCTTCTTCTTCTTCTTTACTATTTATACATCACAAGTCTTCACACTTTAAATCGTATGATGAATGAATTGTGTGTATTAAAATTTTTCCTGTCCAGTTTATATTTTACATATTTTCTCATCTACTTCTTCTACTTCTTTAGAGTTTTACTATTTAGACATCACAATTCTTCACACGTTAAATCATATGAATGAGTTGTGTGTACTGAGCCTTTTCCTGTCCAGTTTAATTATATTTTACATATTTTCTCATCTAGTTTCTTGTTCTTCAACCAGACTTAAACTGATTCCAATTCACAGCAGCTTTTTGAATTAAAATTTCATCCCATTGCTTAATTAGAGTTTAAAATAAAGTCACAGTCTTAAGAGAATGATATTTTCAGAATATTTGTGTATATAAACAGTACGTGAAATTATGTTGGTGGCAGGCTTTAAGTTAATACCGAAATTAAATTAATGGGACTATCAAAATTAGAATTCTATCAGACAAAACAGACATATAAAAAGTTTGTAAGAAAAACATCATATATATAACACCAATCAAAGCGTAACGAAATGACAGTGACTTTTTTCTTTTTCTTTTTTTAAGTCTTGGCCATCTATTGTCGAAATATTACTTATTATTCAATGTTAGTTCCACAATTCTTTAATCATGTTTTGATGATAACAAATTACTTTAATTCTTCTAATCTGTGTTTTCGGCTTAGTGCTTTACTTAGAATAGGTTAACAAGGAAAGTTGTGAACTAGTTCTTCCTTATGTAAGAACTAGTTCTTAAACTAATTTACTCATTCTTCTAAAGCAATTTAATCAATGATGTTGACATGGATCTAAATGTGTGAAGACTTTGGAATGCGTAAGCTCATTCTGTGCATGTTAGAAGGTCATCTCAGCTTGTGAAGAAAGCTCTCTTTTATTGGGAGATGGTATAAATCCACTTTCTAAGAGAAGTTAGTAAAAAGCATATCTTTTGTCACTACAAGACAAAAGAAATGGTTAGTGAAATTTCCTTTCATCTTGGCGTGACATCTGTCCTCAAATCAAGGGATGTTATTACTCTTCAAGTGCTGGTGGTTCTCCTTCAAGAGAAATTTTCAAACCTTCAGAAGATAAGAAGAAGAAATAGAAAAAATAGAGAGCAAGAGTGTGGGTGCGATTGTAGCTTTGTTCCTTCAAAATTTTCTATACTTAATTTGAGTGTTTTATACTCTGGATTTCAGTAGGAAATCAATGAGTTACTTCTAGTTGTGATGCTAGAAGGAGAAAATTTTTGGTGAACTTTGGAAAGAAACCATGGATGTAAAAGTTTGGACAAATTAAACTCGATTTAGTAGAACCCCAAGCATTGGAAGAAGTGGATGTAGGCCTTAGTGCTGAAGCACTATAAATTCCTGGCTAAGATTTTCTTGACTCTTCTCTCCTATTCTTGATTTCATATGCTTGTTGAATTTCAACTTGATTGTGACAAATAAGTGNCATGGATGTAAAAGTTTGGACAAATTAAACTCGATTTAGTGGAACCCCAAGCATTGGGAGAAGTGGATGTAGGCCTTAGTGCAAAAGCACTATAAATTCCTGGCTAAGATTTTCTTGACTCTTCTCTCCTATTCTTGATTTCATATGCTTGTTGAATTTCAACTTGATTGTGACAAATAAGTGTGGTTTTATGGGTTGCTCTGTTTGTGCTATTCTCTGTTAAACTGGATTTTAATTTTTTGTGTACATCTATTTTGTTCTTGAACTAGTTCTTAAATTTCAGAACTAGTTCTCGTATTGTTTAGATATTGGAACAAATTCTGTTTTAGATCAAATTAGCTTAGATTTTTTGAAAACTCATATTCATCCCCCTCTAGGAGTATTTCCTATAACTCTCATTGGAGACATATGACAATATTCAAATCTAATTTATTAACACCAAATTGCTAAAAACAACTGTTAAATCTGAGTTATGTTAAATAGATTTTCAACCTAAAACGCAAGTACTGACATTCTTTAATTTGTATCCTTCTCTTATCTGTTTCTCCAGCTTCTGTGCTTCTTTATATTAAATGCAGAAGAGCATGTACATGATTTATACTTATCTTTCCTAGATATCACCTTGACACTTACCTTATGTTCTTTTGAAATATAATGAGAATAATAATATTTAACGTCAATATTGTAACGACATTCTTAACTTTTTTCTTTTCTCTGGAAGCTTTGAGACTATCTAGAAAGCAGTGTATTTGATCTCTATTGATATTGGACAAATATGGTTCATACATTGTTAATTTAAGAGTTTACAATAGCTATAACAGGAAGAATACAATATTATCTGGTGGAGATATGAGAGTTGTTATTTCCATTAACCAAAGAATATTTTTAATATAGATTGCTGTAAATTCGTTAGGCTTCCAACAAGACATTTATCTTCTTGAATAATTTGTTTCCCACATATAGAGACGAATAAGCTTTTCTCTTAATTTAAATTTAATGCTCAAATTAAGGAGAATGTTTCGAATAATGATTACTAAACCAGCTGGTAATATGCTTGATTACATAAACTAAGGGTTTGTTTGGGAATTAAAATTGGAGGGAAAGGAGAGGAAAGGAAATGAGTAAATGTGTTCATCCCCTTGTTCGGGAGTTCAAGATTGAAAAAGGAAAGGAAACCAATAGGTAATCTCAAATTCTTGCATTCCTTTTTTGCCTCACTTTTGTGTTCTCCCAATTTGGGAGTTTGGAGAGAAAAAAGAGTAATTTACTATTATACCTCTATTTATATTATATATATTTACTTTATAAATAAAGGATAAATTTGTAAAATTATCAATTTTTATTTATTTCCTTTTCTTTCCTCTCCTTTTGCTCATTTTAATCATCCAAACAAAAGAGAGGAAAACTCCTCCCTTTCCCTTCCCTTCCTTTCCCTCTCTTTCCTCTCTTCTCCTTTCCTCTCCCCTCACTTCAAACTCTCAAACATAGCCTAAGGGAGACAATGACATTGTAATTCGATGCATAAATTAGGTTGACAAAGTGCAATTAACCCAAAAAAAAAGTTATTTCTCTTTCCCAAAAAAAAAAAAAAGGCATTTCTGTTTGGGTATAAGAGTTTTCTGCCTATGGCTATGATCATAGTAAAAGCTCCAAGAAGGTTAAATCATATACTAACATTGTCAATTTTAGATCAGCATATAAGGCCAAAATAGGGTATGGGCTTGATTTTTAGGCTCCTTTAGAATTTGAATTTTTTTGGCTTGGCCTTGTTTAAACCTAGCCGAATTCAAGCCAAGCCCAGTTGAAACAGGGTTGGCCTTGTTTATTTATTTAGTTTTAGTAATCAAGTTTCTGAAGACTAAATCCTAAGAACGTTCAAGGTCTTCTTTGCACTAGAAATTGGTTGCTTGGATTTCCCTCTTATGGTAATACTTCAAATTCAATATATTACCTTGAATCTTATTATTACTTGTTGATTTATTCAATTCTTTCCTATTGATTGATTTGTGGCTATATAGATAATGTTGAGACCTGAAACTAATTGGTACTTCATGAAAGAGGTACCAAGTTCTAATTTCATTGGGTGTGAGTGTGGTAGGATTTTGTGAGGAAATAGACTACCTAGTACCTACTATTATGTAGCTTCTTCTAGTGGATCAAAAAAGATAATGTTGATGATCCCAAAGTGGATATTTCAACTATAACGTTAACAAACATAATGTCATTGATGGCATTATTAGTGAAGGGGAAGAAGAGGAGGATGATTAATTAGGATTTCAATGTTTGACAAGTAACTGCAGTTTGTAGTTAAATAGTTACTTGGTTGATAGTTTGATTTGGGTTCTATTTCTACTAGAATATATATTTGTTTGTATTCCATTCTATTTGAATTTCTGGATGCATGTTTTGTGTGTTCCATTTGGACCATTTCATCTATTTGGTTGGATATCATTTTATGTGACTTGCATGGTTTAGTGTTCATTTGGAATGATTATAACATCCTTCTTCTTCTTATTATTATTATTATAACATCCTTATTATATTATTATTATTATTATTATTATTATTATTATTATTATTATTATTATTATTATTATTATTATTATATAATGGTTTTCACAAATATACTGTTACAGTTTATAAGGTGTGTATTTCAATTTTTATCTTTAAGAAATGTTAGTAAATTATTTTTTTTTAAAAAAATGACTTGGCTAACCCTTTAGCTAGGCTTTATAAACAAGGCCAGGCACGGGTTTCATTTTTTAGGTCCTTTAGAATTTAAACTTTTTGAGCTGCCTTATTTCAGCATTGCGGAAATTAGGCCCACAGCCAAACCAATGCTACTTAACAATGTTAACATATACTATTTCAATTTTTCTTTCTTTCTTTTTTTATTTTTTTCTTTTTTTAGAGTAGATTTTAAATCTTTAGGGAGTTGATGGTTTTTTTTTTTATATGTTCACAAATATACTGTTACAGTTTATAAGGTGTGTATTTCAATTTTTATCTTTAAGAAATGTTAATAAGTTATTTTTTTTAAAAAAAAAATGACTTGGCTAACCGCTTTATAAACAAGGCCGAGCACGGGTTTCATTTTTTAGGTCCTTTTAGAATTTAAACTTTTTGAGCTACTCTATTTCAGCATTGTGGAAATTGGGCCCACAGCCAAATCAGTGCTACTTAACAATGTTAACATATACTATTTCAATTTTTCTTTCTTTCTTTTTTTATTTTTTCTTTTTTTAGAGTAGATTTTACATCTTTAGGGAGTTGACTATTTTTATTGCTTCATTCTTTGTTTGATTTGTAATCGGAAATCTATGCTTAGGAAACAAAACCCAGAAGAAATTATAGGAGGGAAGCGGTTGCTATGGTGCTTCTTAAATTACTGTCAAAATTTTAATGGAACTGAAATTGGAACTTAGCAAAAGTTAAAAAGAAAATAAGGAACTGAAAGGGGAATAACTCTAGCTCAATTACCGTATTAAACATTGCAAAATAGGCAAAGACTGAGAAAGGATTTTATTGATCATCCTATTGATGCAGTGCTGTAAAATCACATTAGACTCAATGTGGCAAAATCTTGCTTTTGGGGTCGTGAACAGAAATTGGCTCAATATTACTGCTACCATTGTGCCAGCAGGAACAAATTTAGAAGGTAACTTTGGGGTAACCATAGTAACTATTGTACCTCTATCAACTAAAGGAGTATTAGCCACGTGATACACACATGTCATCCATGCAACCAAACTCAGTTACACAACCTATGTATATCTATCTATTAGCCACGTGATACACACAAAACTGAATTCAGTTACACAACCTGTGCATACCTATCTCTTATCATTAACGTGTATCCAAAAGTTTGTATACTAGGAATAGATCATTATCTACTGCCAACAGAATCTTGTATATATTAACAACAAAGTCATCGAATACAATTAAGAGTTTTCTGCATAACTGTGCTTTCTGTTGGCTTTTATATGGTATCAGAGCAGTAAAAGTGCTCTCACCAACCACCGATTTTCTCGATCCCTCTATTCTCTATCTCCTTTACTCGTCCCTTTAGTCCCACCCATGGCCACCTCTTCCACCATCAACTATGTTCCCTTCCACCCCCAATACCACCTCATCTGACCTCATTACCATCAATGTCTCTAACTTAGTTATCAAACTCAAAAGCAACAACTACGTTGCCTAGGCCAAGCAAATGAAATCAATGCTGATGGGTATGGGCTGGTTGGGTATATCACCGGCTCAATCCCTTGTCCTCCTCCCACCATTGAGCACCATGGTGAGGAAGTTGAGAACCCCCTGTGCACCTTTTGGATCTGCCAGGATCATTTTCTGCTGCTCGCTTTCATGGCAGCCTGTGACATTGATGCAAGGGCTGTCATCTCTCAAGCCACCACGTCACAAGAAGCTTGGGAACAACTTCGTCGAGCTTTTGCCAACCGTTCTTGGTCACGCATCATGACCTTGAAAGTCCGTCTCTCCCATCTCACAAAAGGCACCTCTACTGTCTCTGAATATCTCAGAAATATCAAGAGTATTTCTGACGAACTCACCATCATTGGCCACCCTTTGGATGAACTTGATCTTGTTCTCCATTGTCTCAGTGGTGTTGGGTCCACGTTCAAAGAAGTTGCTGCTGCTCTCCGGGTGCGCGAGACACCTATCTCATTTGATGAGTTATACGACACTCTCACTAACTATGAATCTTACCTGAACCAGGAAGACACAGCCACTGCTGCACCGCTCACCGCTCACCATGTCTGACGTACCACATCTCACTACTCTTGTCGCCCACGTCGCTCCACTGGATCCTCCACTCAGCATCACTCTTCTACTGCCTCTCATAACACAGACACACCATGAAGGCACCAGTGTCTACTCCTCTGCCAGGTACTGTAACCGAAAAGGCTATACAGCTAAGTATTGCTATAAAATCGCCAACAATCCTAATGTTGCTCCCTCAGCTCATGCTGCTGCCACAACTGGTCAGTCCAAGTCACACTGGCTCATAGACTCCGGAGCCACTCATCACATTACCAACGACTTTGGAAATCTCTCCGTGTCCTCTGAATATGATGGTCCTGACAACCTCACTGTTGCTGATGGCAGCCACCTACCTATCACTCACACTGGTTCAATTTCTTTGCCTCCCTCCTTGCATCTCTCTCATGTTCTCCATGTTCCCTCTCTTAACACTAATCTCATATCTGTCTCCCAACTTTNTTGGTACTTCATGAAAGAGGTACCAAGTTCTAATTTCATTGGGTGTGAGTGTGGTAGGATTTTGTGAGGAAATAGACTACCTAGTACCTACTATTATGTAGCTTCTTCTAGTGGATCAAAAAAGATAATGTTGATGATCCCAAAGTGGATATTTCAACTATAACGTTAACAAACGTAATGTCATTGATGGCATTATTAGTGAAGGGGAAGAAGAGGAGGATGATTAATTAGGATTTCAATGTTTGACAAGTAACTGCAGTTTGTAGTTAAATAGTTACTTGGTTGATAGTTTGATTTGGGTTCTATTTCTACTAGAATATATATTTGTTTGTATTCCATTCTATTTGAATTTCTGGATGCATGTTTTGTGTGTTCCATTTGGACCATTTCATCTATTTGGTTGGATATCATTTTATGTGACTTGCATGGTTTAGTGTTCATTTGGAATGATTATAACATCCTTCTTCTTCTTATTATTATTATTATAACATCCTTATTATATTATTATTATTATTATTATTATTATTATTATTATTATTATTATTATTATTATTATTATTATTATATAATGGTTTTCACAAATATACTGTTACAGTTTATAAGGTGTGTATTTCAATTTTTATCTTTAAGAAATGTTAGTAAATTATTTTTTTTAAAAAAAAATGACTTGGCTAACCCTTTAGCTAGGCTTTATAAACAAGGCCAGGCACGGGTTTCATTTTTTAGGTCCTTTTAGAATTTAAACTTTTTGAGCTACTCTATTTCAGCATTGTGGAAATTGGGCCCACAGCCAAATCAGTGCTACTTAACAATGTTAACATATACTATTTCAATTTTTCTTTCTTTCTTTTTTTATTTTTTCTTTTTTTAGAGTAGATTTTACATCTTTAGGGAGTTGACTATTTTTATTGCTTCATTCTTTGTTTGATTTGTAATCGGAAATCTATGCTTAGGAAACAAAACCCAGAAGAAATTATAGGAGGGAAGCGGTTGCTATGGTGCTTCTTAAATTACTGTCAAAATTTTAATGGAACTGAAATTGGAACTTAGCAAAAGTTAAAAAGAAAATAAGGAACTGAAAGGGGAATAACTCTAGCTCAATTACCGTATTAAACATTGCAAAATAGGCAAAGACTGAGAAAGGATTTTATTGATCATCCTATTGATGCAGTGCTGTAAAATCACATTAGACTCAATGTGGCAAAATCTTGCTTTTGGGGTCGTGAACAGAAATTGGCTCAATATTACTGCTACCATTGTGCCAGCAGGAACAAATTTAGAAGGTAACTTTGGGGTAACCATAGTAACTATTGTACCTCTATCAACTAAAGGAGTATTAGCCACGTGATACACACATGTCATCCATGCAACCAAACTCAGTTACACAACCTGTGTATATCTATCTATTAGCCACGTGATACACACAAAACTAAATTCAGTTACACAACATGTGCATACCTATCTCTTATCATTAACGTGTATTCAAAAGTTTGTATACTAGGAATAGATCATTATCTACTGCCAACAGAATCTTGTATATATTAACAACAAAGTCATCGAATACAATTAAGAGTTTTCTGCATAACTGTGCTTTTTGTTGGCTTTTATATGGTATCAGAGCAGTAAAAGTGCTCTCACCAACCACCGATTTTCTCGATCCCTCTGTTCTCTATCTCCTTTACTCGTCCCTTTAGTCCCACCCATGGCCACCTCTTCCACCATCAACTATGTTCCCTTCCACCCCAATACCACCTCATCTGACCTCATTACCATCAATGTCTCTAACTTAGTTATCAAACTCAAAAGCAACAACTACGTTGCCTGGGCCAAGCAAATGAAATCAATGCTGATTGGGTATGGGCTGGTTGGGTATATCACCGGCTCAATCCCTTGTCCTCCTCCCACCATTGAGCACCATGGTGAGGAAGTTGAGAACCCCCTGTGCACCTTTTGGATCTGCTAGGATCATTTTCTGCTGCTCGCTTTCATGGCAGCCTGTGACATTGATGCAAGGGCTGTCATCTCTCAAGCCACCACGTCACAAGAAGCTTGGGAACAACTTCGTCGAGCTTTTGCCAACTGTTCTTGGTCATGCATCATGACCTTGAAAGACCGTCTCTCCCATCTCACAAAAGGCACCTCTACTGTATCTGAATATCTCAGAAATATCAAGAGTATTTCTGACGAACTCACCATCATTGGCCACCCTTTGGATGAACTTGATCTTGTTCTCCATTGTCTCAGTGGTCTTGGGTCCACGTTCAAAGAAGTTGCTGCTGCTCTCCGGGTGCGCGAGACACCTATCTCATTTGATGAGTTATACGACACTCTCACTGACTATGAATCTTACCTGAACCAGGAAGACACAGCCACTGCTGCACCGCTCACCATGTCCGACGTACCACATCTCACTACTCTTATCGCCCACATCGCTCCACTGGATCCTCCACTCAGCATCACTCTTCTACTGCCTCTCATAACACAGACACACCACGAAGGCACCAGTGTCCACTCCTCTGCCAGTACTGTAACCGAAAAGGCTATACAGCTAAGTATTGCTATAAAATCGCCAACAATCCTAATGTTGCTCCCTCAGCTCATGCTGTTGCCACAACTGGTCAGTCCAAGTCACACTAGCTCATAGACTCCGGAGCCACTCATCACATTACCAACGATTTTGGAAATCTCTCCGTGTCCTCTGAATATGATGGTCCTGACAACCTCACTGTTGCTGATGGCAGCCACCTACCTATCACTCACACTGGTTCAATTTCTTTGCCTCCCTCCTTGCATCTCTCTCATGTTCTCCATGTTCCCTCTCTTAACACTAATCTCATATCTGTCTCCCAACTTTGTCGCCAAAATAATGTCTCTGTGGAATTTTTTACTAAATGTTTTTAGGTTAAGTCTTTGAGGACAGGTCAGATACTGCTCCAAGGGCCAAATGACAACCATGTTTACAAACTTGCTTCCAATGTCATCAAACCCATTGCTGCTGCTGCTGCTTGTCTTGCTCCTTCTTCCTACCGCTGGCACCACCGTCTAGGTCACCCTGCCCCACCAATTCTCAACCGCATCCTACGCCAACACAAGCTCCCTGTCTCCCCATCACCCCTCCCCTCTTGTGTTAATTGTTTGGCAAATAAAAGCCACAAACAGCCTTTTTCTCAATCTAGTATTTCTAGCTCTAGAGTTTTGGACATTGTGTACTCTGATGTTTGGGGACCCTGTCCCATTCAATCAATTGATGGCTATCGTTTTTATGTTATTTTTAGTAATCATTATTCTAAATATGTTTGGCTTTATCCAATGAAACGAAAATCTGATGTCTCTTCCATTTTTCCCATATTTCATGCACTGGTAGAAAAAGCCTTTAACTCCAAACTTAAGACACTTTACACTGATAACGGAGGTGAATACATTGGCCTCCGATCATACCTTCGCACACATGGCATCTCTCATTTCACTACCCCACCTTACACTCCTGAACACAATGGGCTCTCTGAAAGAAAACACCGGCATCTTGTGGAAACTGCCCGCTGTCTTCTTTCTCAAGCCTCTCTACCTCCCAAATTCTGGTCACATGCACTCACCACAGCTGCATACCTCATCAATCGCATGCCTACCCTTGGACTCCACCACCAAACTCCATTCTTCATTCTCTTCCAACGTCATCCCAATTACCTCAAACTCCGCACCTTTGGCTGCCTTTGTTTCCCATGGCTCAAACCATATACATCCCACAAACTTCAACCTCGATCTTCTCCATACATCTTCCTTGGGTACTCCCCTACCCAAAGTGCATTTATTTGCTTTGACTACAAAACACAAAAATCATATTTTTCTCAACATGTCAACTTTGTGGAAAATCAATTTCCTCATGCCAACTTACACCAGTCCTTCTCGGAAGCTACCCTATCCCCACTTCCCTCCACATTAGCACCACATGATCTTATTGCCTTTGAGCCACCTGTCCCCCATAATTCCCACACACCTCCACCCACTCCTTCCACCTCCCATCCCACTCCAACCCCTTGCCTACAGTCCTGTCCCACCTCCACTATCTCTCCACCTTTAAATCCCTCACCAACCACATTCCAAGAACCACATCCGGACCCACCTCTGCCAGCACCAGCACTTGGTCCTTCTGCAGTATCTCCACCGTGCTCTCAAGGTCATGATTAAGGTAATATCTCTTTCCCGCATCCCACTCCCTCACTTGGCACCCATCCTATGCACCCAAGCTAAAAACAACATTTTCAAGCCCAAACATGCCTACACTGTCACCAAATATCCTATTCCTCCACCACTTGAACCTACATGTGTCACTGAAGCTCTCAAATCTCCCCACTGGAGACAAGCCATGTCCGATGAATTTACTGCCCTCATGACCAATGGTACTTTGGATCTAGTCCCTCCACACCCCAAGCTTAATGTTGTCGGCAATAAGTGGGTTTTTCGGGTCAAACGTAACCCAGATGGTACCATCACCCGCTATAAGGCTCGGCTTATAGCCAAGGGCTTTCACCAAAGGCCTGGAGTTGATTATTTTGATACATACAGCCTCGTCATTAAGCCTCAAACCATTAAAATTGTCCTCATAATTGCAATGGCCAAGGGTTGGCCTCTTCGCCATCTAGATGTAAACAATGCTTTTCTACAGGGACACTTATCTGAACAAGTATATATGCGTCAACCTCCAAGTTTCCTGCACCAGCAATACCCCACCTATGTTTGCAAGCTCAAGAAAGCCTTATACGGCTTGAAACAAGCACCTCGTGCTTGGTATCATGCCCTTCGCCACTTTCTAATTACTTATGGTTTTGTTAACTCCAAATCTGACACTTCTCTTTTTGTCTATAAGCATGGTGCAGTGCTCACTTACTTCCTTGTCTATGTGGATGACCTTTTATTGACAGGAAACTATACACAATTTCTAGATCAGTTCTTGACTGCCATATCTATTAAATTTTCACTCAAAGACCTTGGCTGCCCGCATTATTTTCTTGGCATAGAAATGGTTCCAACACCACAGGGCTTGTTTCTCAGCCAGCATAAATATATCCGGGATTTACTGGAAAAAGCCACCATGCAGGGCGCCAAACCAGTTTGCACACCCATGGCTCCATCCTTTAAATTCTCTAATGACTCACCTCCCACCGATGCCACTGTCTTTAGAAAAATGGTTGGCTCGCTGCAGTACCTCTCTTTAACAAGGCCAGACATTGCCTTCACTGTCAACAAACTTGCACAGCACATGCAGGCCCCGACAGATGACCACCACCAAGCTCTCAAGCGACTACTTCGCTATCTCAAATCCACACTGACATTCGGCATTCATCTCCACCATCGCCAACCTCTCTCCCTAGTCGCTTACTGTGATGCAGATTGGGCAGGAGACACTGTTGATCGCAGGTCAACAGGAGCATAAATAGCTTACTTTGGCAGCAACCCCATCTCTTGGTCCTCTAAAAAGCAACGCACCGTTGCACGCTCCTCCACTGAAGCAGAATATAGAACCATTGCCTCCACTGCAGCTGAGCTTCTTTGGCTTCAAAACATCCTCACTGAACTTGGAGTCAAACTTCCATTATCACCTTTGATCCACTCAGATAATATTGGTGCCACATACCTATGTGCCAACCCCATCTTCCACTCCCGCATGAAACACATTTCTATAGACTATCACTTTGTCCGGGAACTTGTTGCAGCAAAAGCTCTTCATGTATCTCACATCCCTTCTCTTCACTAACTCACTGACTTGCTCACAAAACCCCTAGCTGGGCCACGTTTTCAGACACTTCGGAACAAGATTGGTGTCATTGATCCGACCACCATCTTGCGGGGGCGTAAAAGAGTATTAGCCACGTGATACACACATGTCATCCATGCAACCAAACTCAGTTACACAACCTGTGTATATCTATCTATTAGCCATGTGATACACACAAAACCAAATTCAGTTACACAACCTGTGCATACCTATCTCTTATCATTAACGTGTATTATTCTTTGTTTGATTTGTAATCGGAAATCTATGCTTATGAAACAAAACCCAGAAGGAATTATAGGAGGGGAGCAGTTGCTATGGTGCTTCTTAAATTACTGTCAAAATTTTAATGGAACTGAAATTGGAACTTAGGAAAAGTTAAAAAGAAAATAAGGAACTGAAAGGGGAATAATTCTAGCTCAATACCGTGTTAAACATTGCAAAATAGGCAAAGACTGAGAAAGGTTTTTATTAACATATAGATCAGAATTTGATTCTTTTCAAGATCAGTATTATAAAGACGAGAACAAAAACAAAATTTTCATTCTTCTATTGATCATCGTATTGATGCAGTGCTGTAAAATCACATTAGACTCAATGTGGCAAAATCTTGCTTTTGGGGTCGTGAACAGAAATTGGGTCAATATTGCTGCTACCATTGTGCCAGCAGGAACAAATTTAGAAGGTAACTTTGGGGCAACCATAGTAACTATTGTACCTCTATCAACCAACTCATCTTGTTCTGTAATATACATTAACGCTTACTCAATTTGTGATGATTTGTTTCTCTAATGTGGACAACTATTGAACTAAATAAAAAATGGCAAACCATTGATGATACATGATGTAGATTGCTGTAACATTAACCATTGATGATACAATAATGTTGATTGCTGTAAATTCGTTAGGGTTCCAACAAGACACTAATCCACTTGAATAATTTGTTTCCAAACGGATGGAGCCGAACCAGTTTTTCTCTTAATTTAAACTTATTGCTTTGTGTGTTTTTTATTTTTGGCTAGAATTTTAACTTATTCCTGAAGCTAAACTTGTAGATATAAATCAGATATAACTGAATGTCTCAAAGATCATTAGAGGGGTCCAATTAATTCATTAACTAATTCTTTCTGATATAAATTGTCACAAAATTAAGAGAAAATATATAGAAGAAAAACAATAACTTGATAAGAAAATATATCAATGACTCATTTTATTTAGAGATAATAAAATACCAAATCCTACATAAAAAAGTATCTAATAAGCATTTTTTTTTTCTGACTACATAATTAATTTGAACAGTTAGGCACGCTTAAGAATAGAGAAATTAAAATAGTGCTTGTAAGGATTCCAATGAAGCCCAATCTCATCTCCTTTCTTCAAACACCTTCTCTTCACAAATTCTGGGTTCCAGCTTCCAATCAAAACATAACTCTTTGAAGAAACCCAATGCTTCAGAATCAGATAGTGCATGGTTTCAGTGTCCACATCCCAAAACCTAATTTGGGTTCCCTTCTCAAGGTTCCTGGCATCTCTCTGGGCATCAACATCCAAGACTGGTAGCACCAATTTTTCAACCAAATCAGTGGCCAACAAGAGTCTGCTTAAGTTTCCAAGGTCACTCTCAGTGAGTGCTTTCTTGATTTTCCATGGGTCTTCATAAAGCTTCAAATCTGTTGAATAGCCCCACTGCATCTCTTCTAGGTTTCTTCCGCTTCCACGCTTTCTCTTGGTTGCTTTCTTGGGAGGGTTAGGGCATGATTTCCTCTTGTTTGATACAACATAGGGTTTGTCTTTGTTTTGGCCATCATAGAAGCTGCTTAAAATTGAAAGTGATAGCTCAGTGGAGACATGAGATTCATTCCGACCCTTTTCAACTTTTGGGTAATTCTGAGGAGAAGCAACTACAGAAGGTAGGGTCTGGGTTTGGGTTAGGAAGCTAGGGCAGAGCGATAAATCAGCAGCAGCAGCAGAAGAATAAGAAAAATAAGCATTAGTTAGAAGGTTTCTGGTTTGGGCAGCAGAGGATTCTTGATGGGGTTTCGGAGGAACCCTAACCAAAAGGAAATTATATGATCGTTTCTTTTCCATCATAGGAGAATTACAACAAAGCTTAATTCGTAATGAGAAACAGAAGAAACAGAGAGTGAGAATTTGAGAGTTTTGGGTTTTTGATTTGATGAGCACTGTGAAAAGCATATGAGAGGAGGTAGGGGTTTTTATAGACTGGTTGTTCCTACCTCCCAAGGAATATTAACCCTTTTCCTATTTGTTTCCTGATTGCTCAATGCGCATAGGAATACTAATGGTTAACTAAATGCAAACAATATCTTCTCCTTCCAAGTTTTAATGCTTTACGACGGCCAACCAGATTTACCATTAAAAAATTAATATTTTATGAATAACCATCAAAATCAAGCTTACTTTCCTTGATTGTTGTCCATACTCAGCCTTTACATTAAATTTGGCATTTTATCTAAATATATAGTTTTAATTTTGCATCTTTATTTTGTCTACTGCCACTTGTGTCCAAAATTTTAGACCAGTGGCTTAATTTTTTTTTTCTTTTATTATGTCAATTACATCATAAAATTATTTTATAGTATTTTCTTTTATAGTATGTGAGGTTAATAAAAGAGTCTCAAATAGCCATGGATTTTGCATGTTGGCACTTGGCACAAGCATTAGTTTGGTGGGGACTGGTGATAAGAATTCTGTAACAACAAAGATTAGTAAGGGTGTGATTAAAGCCTCTAAATTTGATACCTTTCAGGAGAATTTTATAGTGAAAGTATATGAAGGTGAACCGAGGTTGAAGAAGAAAAAGAAAAGGGGACATCAACGAAATTACTTTATTTAAAGCCAACCAGTCACAAAATGACCTAGTTTTCGGTGAAAATAGCTAGGTAGTACAGTGCCGTTTTATGCCAAGTAGAAGATAATTCCACGTCACAAATAATGGAAAGTCCATTTTGAAGAGAAATTGGAGAGTTGGGGAACAAAGTGAAAAAAATTTAACAGTTAGGAACTAAATTGAAAGTGCCTTTATTAGTGGAAATAGAGTTTTATTCTTTATATTTTTATAATCGTTCATCATCTTTCAATGACTAAATTTGTTAATACCATAACCTATTGACTAGTAAATTTGTTAACCATAACCTATTAATGAGAAATAAAATAAATAGACTATATACCCTTTACTCAATTATAAAAAAATTAAATTAATAAATAAAAAGATCTTTTCTGAATTTTTATAAGAAAATATTTATCATATATCCCATTTGATTGTTTTTCTTATTAATACATTGTGGCATTAACAAATTTGGTTGTGAAAATAGGGTGATCCTTTAATAATATAAAAGACTAATTTGGAGACTAATGTTGCTTTCGTTTGTAGTAGTATAAATACTTGTTTACACCGAAGAAAAAAAATAAAGATACACATCTTTTTTACCAAGGAAAGTTCTAGCTCTAAGGTCATATTGCAATTAGTAGATAGTTCAAATCATAAATAGGATTTAAATTGAAGACTTTTTTTGGATCTTCCCCGTTGAGCCAAATTAGTGAGAAAACTACATAGTTTTCAGTGAAAATAGGTGGTAGGTGAAGATAACAATTCTATGCCTCGAATAAAGGTGACAAATAGATATATCCTTATCCATTAACTCCAAAAGTGGATGGTGGCAGTGAAATATATATATATATATATATATATATATATATATATATATATATGGAAGGTCCATTTTGAAGTGAAATTGGATAGTCAAGGCCCAAACTAAGAAAATTTAACATTTAACAGTTATGGACCAAATTGAAAGTCTTTATATTAGCGGAAGACCAAAATAGAGTTTTATTCTTTATAATTTTATAATGGTTCACCCTATTTTCACAACTAAATTTGTTAATGTCATAACCTATTAATGAAAAATAAATGAAATAGACTATAATACCCTTTAGTCAATTAGGAAACAATTACCAAATGACATAGGGCCGAGTGGTACTGAGGTTATCATCAGGAGTTGTAGGTTCTGTGTTCAAATTCAAAGTCATAGCCAAATTACTAAAAAAAATATAGAAACAATTAAACTAATAAATAAAAAGTTCTTATGAATTGTCCTAAGAAAATATTTATCATCTAGCCCATTTGATTTTTTTCTTATTCATAAATTGTGGCATTAACCATTCTATTGCAGTCATGAAATTCTTCTAATTGATGCGGTGTCTCTCATAAATCTTATTCCCCTCATCCAAATGATTCAAATGCTTGTTGGTATGGCTTTGATGTCCGCTTTGATTTTAATTTTGGCAAACCAAAAATTCAAGAGGTAGATAGGTTACTCTAACTCAGAGGTTGCACTACAGTTAGTGGATGCCTTCAAATCGTTAGCAAGATTTGAACTGAAGACCTTTTTCGGATCTTACCCATTGAGTAAACCCTTGTCGGCATTTTTGCTTTGATTTGCACAAGGTATTTATAATTAAAGTTTCTTCATACTTAGCAAACTATATCCATGAAGTAGAAAGGAATCATTTTTTCTTCTTTCAAGTTTTCGCATGTTCATCTAAGGGTTTCTAGGTTTTAACTTCCCATCATGGCGATCGAATTGTGAGCTAAAATCATACTGAATTTGAGTTAGAAATGAGAGACGATCTTTCTATGTTTTAAAATTTGTTCTAGATCATCAAACTCCCAAATTGTGTCTTCCATTTGAACTGAAGACTTTTTTTGGATTTTACCAATTGAACCAACCCTTGTCGGCATTTCTGCTATGATTTGCACAAGGTATTTGTGATGAAATTTCTTCATACCTAGAAAACTATATCCATGAGGCAGAAATAATTTTTTTCTTTTAATTTTTTTTCATGTTCATTTAAGGGTATATCTAGGTTTTCAGTATCTATCATGACCAATTATGACCTAAAATCATACTTAATTTGTGTTAGAAATAAGGGATGACCTTGCTAAGTTTTATAAATTTGTTCTAGATTATCACACTCCCATATTCTGTTGGATGCTACCAATTGTTCATTTTTCACCTATGCATTTTTCTGTTATGTGAGGAAAATAGCTCCATGAACATAAACACCAACTTATATTTGTTTGATTTTGTGTGTCAGATGTCAATGAAAGAAAAAGACAAAGAGGGGGAGCCGGAAATGAAAAGAGTGAAGCATAGTCAAAGAGAAGGAGAAGAGGACAGGCTTAGTGACTTGCCTGACTGTATTCTGCTGCATGTAATGAAATTTATGAAAACAAAATATGCTGTTCAGACTTGCATTTTGTCCAAAAGATGGAAGGACCTCTGGAAACTTCTCCCCAATCTCACATTGCATTCCTCGGACTTTAACAAACTTGCTCCTTTCAAAAAATATGTGTCTAAGGTTCTGTCTTGTCGTGATGGCTCAGTCGCCCTGGAAAGTCTTGACTTTGATCGTGCAGGTTTTGTTGAACCTCAACTTGTATCACATAATGTCCAACGCTTAACAATTGATGTAAATTTCAATGACAATCTTGAGATACCACCCTGCATCTTCTCCTGTCACTCTATCACTTTTCTTAAGATTCATCTACGGAGATTTGGCCGGGCACCAGGACTTCCAAAATATCTGGTGTTGCCAGCATTGACAAGCTTGCATCTTGTCAATCTGCAAGTGACGATGATT
Organism: Cercis canadensis; assembly: GCA_003255065.1. NCBI lineage: Eukaryota > Viridiplantae > Streptophyta > Magnoliopsida > Fabales > Fabaceae > Cercis > Cercis canadensis. The sequence goes on from QAOA01002850.1 coordinate 25,281, forward strand.
ATGCTGAGCCGTTTTCAGATTGTAAGAAGTTGAGAACTTTGGTCATTGACTCTTGTTTTTGTCGTGATACACAAGTTCTCTTCATATCAAATGCTAAACTTGCCAATTTGACCATAAATAGCCTTTGGAGGAATAAAACTTACAAAATCGTGCTATCTACTCCAAATTTGAGTTCTTTTGAATTTAAAGGTCATTCTAGTCATCAGCTATCAGGATGCATTCTTTCTGTACTTGGAGAAGTCAAAATTGATCTTGCTGCGTATTCCTGGAATGAGACATCTGTGCTCCTAATTAGCTTCCTACAAGTGCTAGCTAATGTAAAGTTATTGACACTCTCTTGGACAACTCTTAAGGTATGTTACACCGGTATCTTTCTAGAGCTTTATTTCTCATATTTCTTATGAGCATTTTATGCCAAAGTTTGTCAATACTCCAACTACTAATTCACTCTCATTGCCTAGATTGTCCAATATATTCGTGAATATATGAATTTTCAACCCCCTTGCTTCAGTAACTTGAAGTCATTGAAGGTGAAAAAGAACTTATATCCACCTACACTGATGAGAGAAGAAAGTAGGATATTATTGGACTACTTACTTCAAAACTCTCCAGGAGCCGAAATTAGTATCATAAATTGTTGAAGGTATGAATATTTAACTCATATTAATGAGGTTTATATAAATGATTTAATTTTTGCTTCTTCCTCTCTTTTCCTTTTCCCTTCTTCCTCCAGCAAATTATAATTTCCCTGTTTATAATTGCCCTTGTGATATTTGTTCATTGGACTTGACAGAGGACTAAATTATAAATTAAGAAACTTTCACTATTTTCTTTTGGCCATTAAGAAATTATCAGTAAAACAAATATGCTTAAAAATAAGTTTATTTTTTTTTTTTATGTCTAAGATATCTTTATTGTTTACCTTTATGTGGTTAGGTGATGGCTGATTAGGGGAAAAACAAGAAGGAATTATTTGAGGTAGAAGAAACTTTGAAATGAATATATTCTGATTATAAAAGGAATTGAGGCTCAATCAAGAAATGAAATATTCCAATGCTTTAGACTAACTCGTTGTCAATATCTTTTAGCTCATTGTCTAGTTTCTTCTTTTAAAAGAAGCCATGCCTTGGACATTGTTTTATTACTGAAATATCTTCAGATACACTTATAGATTTGTCATGTTTGAGGAAAATAAATTCCTAACTTTTGAACAAATGAATTGTTAACCTAATCTATTAGTGTCTGTTGCTGTTTGTTTCTTTTATTGTTAGTGATAAACATTGCTCCTGGTATTGTTTGTGAACACTGTATTTGTAATTAAAAAGTTGTACATAGGAATGAAAAGGAGGAACTTAAAGGTGGTTGAGACACTACTAAGAAATCAATTATGAGTGGCTAAGGGAAAGGAAGAATTTTTAGAGGTTGAAGAAAGTCACATAGGACAGAATATCTTTCGTTTAGGAATGCAAATTTGTTGTTCTTGATCAAGGAATTATTATTGGGAAGTGATTACTCAATTAGTAAATATTAAATTTCATTTACTTTGTGATTACTTGATTATTAAAATTAAACTCTTGATCTTTAGATCTTTTATATTTGTCTAATTAATTTGTAAAAGCTTTGGTTTAACTCCTCTGTTTTCTTCAGTTGCTCGATCCTGTTGTGGCAGTTGTGCTATCTTGGACTAGTGAAAGTTATGGCTCACCTTGCTTGTGAATTTCATGGATCAACAGACAAAGCATTTTGTTAAAAAAGGGGCCCAAGCTCGTTTTTTTTTTTTTTTTTTTTTTTNNNCTGGCCATGACTAAGCTGGGTTGGTTACATTGATAATATTGTATCTAACATTAATTATTTTGAATTAAACTTGGAGCTATCTATAGTAGTTTTGTGAAATATATCTTTTTTGTGATGCTAAAAGTGTTCTTTTTCTTGCTTTTGCAAATAAATATACCCTTTGCTAAAACTCTATTGAATATAAGAAGTACTCGCTAGGAGATTATCTAGGGTTTGCAATATGCCTGATTTTAGTAACTCAAATATAGGAAGCCCCTCAAACTCGATTAAACATGTAGATGATTCTAGGAACCCTTAACAAATGGATATTAATGTTAATGTGAAATAAACCATGAGAGATGAGCTTTGAATACTATATGTTAGTTTATGTGTGTGTATTTTAAATTGTATACACGAGCCTAACAAGCTGAATACCAAAGTATTCGGATTCGGGTTACTTATCAATGGAGCTTAAAATTTAGTTCAATTTATTATATGACCGAATTTCAATTGAAGCCAAGTTTAAGATTCTACTTAGAACTACAAAACTGTGGAATCAAATGACCAGTCCATTCTATTCCCATTCTCACTCCCACTGTCATTTCATGATTTTCACTTAATATACCAAACAAGCACTTAGAGAATGTCAAAACCAGAAACGATGTTTCTTTAGGATGAGCATCCGAATTCTTTCTCAACAACAAAACCATTCTAACTCCGTCAAATCTCTACAAGTATGAGCTTTTTGTAAATAAAACAAATACCCCTATGCCATATGTATTGCTCACAATCGCTTATTAGAAACTTATTCTGCAGCCATTTATTAAGGGTTCCAGAAACCATCTACATGTTTAATCAAGTTCGAGAGGGTTCCAGAGATTTGTGCTACTGGAATCAGGAATATTGCAATGCAAACTATAGATCATCTTCAATTACTTCTTATAATTACCAAAGTCTTTGCAAAATGTTTACTTATTTGCAAGATAGCAAGAATACTTTGCTTCAAAGAAAAGAAATGTTTCAGAAAATGAATCTGTATAAGGACCACAAACAAACATGATAACCCGTTAGAAATGAGATTTTCATGGGGAATTTGCGTCATTTTTGGCATGCGAGGTAACCAAACGGCTAAACCCATTACATCGCAGCTATAGCTTCATCAGCACAAACCATTGCAACGTATATCAAATCATGAAAAACTACTATAGCTAGCTACAAGTTTAATTCAAAGAAATCAATCATAGATACAATATCTCAAGAAAATGTAACCTATCCACCTTGATTCCATGCTTACAAAATGCTTTCTCTGTTGATCCATGAAATTTACTAGCAAGGTGATGAGCCATATATAACCTTCGCAATTCCAAGATTGCACAAACTGCCATGGCTGGATTGAGCAATTGAAGAAAAGCAAAGAGTTATAACAAAGCATTTACAAACTAATTAAACAAATATAATGGATTTGAATATCAATAGTTTGTATTTAATAATCAAGTAATCACATAGTCAATGACATCTTTTTTTTTTTTTTCATGAAATACAATGAAATTAAAATGTGATATATATTAATTGAGTAATCACTTTCCAACAAAAACTCCTTGGTGAAGAACAGCAAATGTTGATTTCTAAAGCATGGGTTGAAGGTTGCAGGAAATACTCTTGTNTTGCAGGAAATAATCCTAAAGAGGAAGAGGGGGGGGGGGGGGGAATAAGAGTTTTCAAAATTTAAAATTAGTTCTCTAACTTGAAGAACTAGTTCTTTGATAAAACATAATTTAACAGAGAAACAATACTAGTTAGAACACTTATGACCAAAACAAGATAAACTCAAAAAATTACGCTCATGCACCATTTAAAACTATATCAATTCTAAAACGTATATAAGTTCAATATCCAGTTCTTTTCAAGAACTAGTTCTCTAACCTGAAGAACTAGTTCTCTAAAAAAGAGAATTCAACAGAAAATCAGAATTGGCTAAATCAAAATAGAGCAAAATAAGAGAAACTCGTAATATCATACTCCAGCAACAGAAACATATATAAATCTCAAAAATACAATTAGATCAAAATTAAGGATATGAAAGGAGAAGAAATTTGACATAGGAGTTTAGAGTGGTTCGGCCAAATTGCCTACATCCACTCTCAATTTCTTGAGGTTCTACTAAAATCCAAGTTTAGTTGTCCAAGCTTCTACAAGGTTACATCCATGGTTTTTACTTCAAGCTAACCAAGAACTCAGAATTAAGTTTAGTTGTCCAAGCTTCTCCAAGTTTTACATCCATGGTTTTTCTTCAAAGCTCACCATAAACTTATCTTCTCCAACACAAATGAAGGAAGATTACACACCCAGATTTCTCCCTAGAAATCTGAATACAAAACCCTTTTTATAAAAAAATAAATCCCCATAAAAAGACTCTCTCAACAGAGAAGAGAATTACAATTTATGCACTTGAGGAAGAAGAAAGAGAGAGATAAAAGATGAAGTACAAAGAAATTTAGAGAAAATGCATTTTTTTCTGTAATTTTAGCTCATTGTATTTCTCTCTTTCTCTGCTGTATCTCTTNAGTCACACACCCAGATTTCTCCCTAGAAATCTGAATACAAAACCCTTTTTATAAAAAAATAAATCCCCATAAAAAGACTCTCTCAACAGAGAAGAGAATTACAATTTATGCACTTGAGGAAGAAGAAAGAGAGAGATAAAAGATGAAGTACAAAGAAATTTAGAGAAAATGCATTTTTTTCTGTAATTTTAGCTCATTGTATTTCTCTCTTTCTCTGCTGTATCTCTTTATCTCCTGAAGTCTTGAAGACTTTCTCTTCTTAAGGCAAAGAGAACCCACGTGAAGACTTTAGAAAATAGTCCCACTAAGGACAGTTGTCCACCACATAGAGCAAGAGAATCTCATTTGCATTATCTCTTTCATTTTTAGCGATAAACAATTCTTACTTTATCTCTTAAAATGTGGATCTTGCAACTGCACCCTCAAGAGGAAATTTTCTCACCTTGTATAGGAAACTTCCTGGCAAAATGAGAACTTTCTTGGGTCTTCTTAATTCAGCAAAGATCCTCATCTACATCAGCAAAAATTGGGTAGTCAACTTCTAGAAGAACAAGTCCTCTTTTGCCAGAACTAGTTCTTTGTTGAAGATAGAACTAGCTTCTAAGACTTCTTACTAACTCGTTCTGAAAAAACACTTAAGCACATAACACAAGATTAGTAACAATATGATCATTGTTATCATCAAAATTGGATTAGAGAATTGTGGGACTAACATGGGTTACTTTATGAAAATAAACCCAGCTATTTAGAAATCATTTACCATGAGTGTGTATCCAAAAGATTAGCTTTTAACTATCACAATAATGAATTTCAACTAGTAACATCATTGTCTTCAATCATATGTAGTATTCATAAAAGTCATGCCTCCGAAAGTGTGCTTAATCAAGTATTCAACACTAAGATGCAGCAAAGCTGGAAGATAACACTTTAAAATGACTCTCACCTAAATTGTTACTACAATTTAATATGCATCAAAATAAATAATTCATTGTTTCATGGAACCCAATCTCCAACATAGAAAAAGAAAAGGAAAAGATGAAGCCCAATCACAAATCCAGTGTGAACAGAAGATATCCTGTCTTATTTTACTCTTTTCAACCTCTGAGAATTCTTGCTTCTCCTTAATAAGCCATAATTGATTTCTTAGTAGTGTGTCAACCACCCTTAAATTCCTTCAGAAGTGGCTACAAAAAAATAAAGGTAATAGCTTTCACCAAGTTATATATGTGTATCACACTGAAAAGAAAACAGTTTGAACAAGATAGGGAAGCCTGACTAACATTGATTTGCGCAAAGAAACTAAAACCAGTACCAGAAACCAAAACCTGAGATGGTATTACAGATATTGTAATAGAGGACAGACTATGATCTTTCTTTTGAAGGAACAAACTAGACCATGAGCTAGAACATATTGACCACCATTTAGAGTCTAAAGCGTTAGCTATGAAATGTCCAACAATTAATTTCCTCTTGCCTAGCTGTATTCCTCCCACAATATCTTCATTTTCTTCAATAATTGATTTATAAGTTTATGACTAATTATTACATGATACCAATAGGAGTTGTCATTTTTATTTTTTATGGCCTGTAGATAAATAGCAACTGCAATTGTAATCGAAGGTATTTGAATCGAAGAAGAGGACAAGGATACCATCCTTATGATTTGGAGCACACTCCACTAAGCCAGAGTTTTTCCTCCATATGGAGTTGTTTAATGACACATAATTTCAAGATAATATTCACTCTAAATAAACTTATTTTCTGACATATTTAATTTTTTTTTATACTAATTTCATTATGGCCAAAAGAAAATAGTGAAAGTTTCTTAAACTTTAATTTATTCCCTTATCAAGCACAAGCCCAATGAACAAATATCAGAAGAACGATTATAAACAAGGAAGTTATAATTTTCTGTAGCAAGAAGGGAGAGAGAGAAAGAGAGGAGCCAAAAATAAAAAGTATTTCTGTAAACCTCTATCTAATAAGTTAAATATTCATATTACCTTCAATAATGCATGATCGATATTAATTTTCTAAGCTATTTAATAAGTTCAACATTCATATTACCCTAACCCAAGATTTGGAGTAGATAGCACTATTTTGTAAGCTACTTTCCTCAAATATTCACCTCTTATTGTCAAATTGGCAAGTTTATTATTTGAAATGAAGAGAACTTGTGCTTCACATAAACAAGAGTCAATGACCAAAGTATTCAACTTCTTACAATTTGGAAAGAGCTCGGCACAATCATCATTACTTGCAATAAATGTAACATTGAAAATATGCAAGCTTGTTAATGCTGGCAATACAAGAGATTTTGGAAATCCTGCTGCTGTCCAGCCAAGTTGTGACCGAAGATAAATCTTAAGAAAAGTAAGGGACTTACAGGAGAAGATGCAGGGTGGTATCTCAAGATAGTAGTTGAAACCAACATTGATACTTAACTCTTGGACATTATGTGATATAGCATATTTCGCAACCATATTCAGAAGTTGACTTTCAACGTTTAAAAAGATTTTCCAGGACAACTGAGCCATCACGACAAGACAGAACCGAATTCACAAATTTCCTGAAACAAGCGTGTTGAAGTCCATTATATGCAGCAGAATACAGTTAGGCAAGTCACTAAGCCTGTCCTCTTCTCCTTCTCTTTGCCTTTTTCTTTCATGGACATCTGACCCATAAATCAAGCAAATATAAAAGTTAGTATTTATGTTTATAGAGTTATTTTTCCTACAGAACATAAAATGCGGGGGTGAAAATATGAACAATTCACTATGGCCATGGTTGGTACCGTGAAAACCCAGAACCCTTAAAGGAACACTCGTTAAAGTAAAAGAAAAATTAAAAAGAATTCCTTTCTACCTCATACATACAGTTTGCAAAGTATGAAGAAAATTTAACTACAAATACCTTCTGCAAAATGAATCTCTCAATGTGAAATTTTTTCATTTTGGTCCTGGACTCCCCAAATTCCCCAATTTCACTTCAAAATGAATCTTTCGTCCGGCTTATGGAGTTAATAGACGTGCCTATTATTAATGTTATCTGTGATGTGGCCAAAATCAGAAAATTTGACTGTGAGTAGAAATTAGGTTGTAGAATCTAAACTTTATAAGTAAACAAAAATTTAAATGATTCTACATAATTTTTAATTGTATCAATTGTGCCCTTGTGACACAATATAAAATTAAAATAAATTATATGTTAATGTTAATTACAAAGTAAATCATGAGGCGAAACAAGACTTATATACTATATATTAATGTTAATATAAATTAAGGTGGTATCCATATTAAAGGATGACATCCCTAATTGAATAATTCACTTTGAAAATCCATCCATCTATTATTAAGAGTTATCATTTGATTATTGCTAAATGAAGCACTTCAATTGAGTAGTTTGTAGTGATTACAGTTTGTTATTTGAGCTTGTTTATAGTTTTTTGCCTAGCCTGTTAAAATTGGTCTTTTTTTTCACTTTATTTATTTATTTATTGAATAGTAGAATCTTTTTTTGTTAACATATTTACTTTTTTATTTTTAATTAATATTCAATTCTAAAAATAATATAAAATAATAATGTTATGACCCATTTATCATTAGGGCCTACCTNAATAATGGTATGACCCATTTATCATTAGGGCCTACCTATATGGTGGTTTACAAATCGGGCTTTTCGGCTAGGGGTGGCGGCCGGAATTTATTTGCATAAAAATGTTTCATGATTCAGTTCCTATATGGAAGAAGATATTACAAGAAAGAAATATCTAGATGAATTTCTTGTGGAGGGAGTGTTAGTCAAGATTGTTCACTGGAAACCAAAAAAATCCAATCGGAGACAATCTCAAAAGCAATGGGAACATGGATAGAAGGAGTGGCAAAGAGGATAAGAGGGTGATTTGGTAGTGGGAGCAAAAATGGGATCTAATCTGGAGAACTAATTATCTAGATTGCAAGAATCGCATGAATATAGCCGTGGGAGGGTTTAGTTTTTGGGAACCATCAAACAAATAATTTATACCAACAAGAGCACACAAAGTGAAGGAGAATCAAAGTAGAAGAAGAAGATTCTGACCAATAAGAAGACAGAGGCACGAGACGCATAACACAAAATGCAAAGAGAGAACGAGTGACAGAGGGTTTCGAGCGTGAATGATGAATGACTTGTTGAACGACAGTATTTTAAAGATATGAGGGGTAATTCAATAATTTTACTAGCCAAAACTTTCTCATTTTCACAGCAAAGTTTCATTCACAAATTTTCATTCTCGGTCATCTCTTATGCCTAAAAATGATTTTTTTTATTTCTTGTATCAAACATTAAAAAAAATCTTATTCCCACTTTACTTTCCTAAAAATGTTAAAACATTCCTAATAACAAACACCACTTAAAAGTTATAAGACCAAAAAAAAAAAAANTAATGGTATGACCCATTTATCATTAGGGCCTACCTATATGGTGGTTTACAAATCGGGCTTTTCGGCTAGGGGTGGCGGCCGGAATTTATTTGCATAAAAATGTTTCATGATTCAGTTCCTATATGGAAGAAGATATTACAAGAAAGAAATATCTAGATGAATTTCTTGTGGAGGGAGTGTTAGTCAAGATTGTTTACTGGAAACCAAAAAAATCCAATCGGAGACAATCTCAAAAGCAATGGGAACATGGATAGAAGGAGTGGCAAAGAGGATAAGAAGGTGATTTGGTAGTGGGAGCAAAAAGGGGATCTAATCTGGAGAACTAATTATCTTGATTGCAAGAATCGCATGAATATAGCCGTGGGAGGGTTTAGTTTTTGGGAACCATCAAACAAATAATTTATACCAACAAGAGCACACAAAGTGAAGGAGAATCAAAGTAGAAGAAGAAGATTCTGACCAATAAGAAGACAGAGGCACGAGACGCATAACACAAAATGCAAAGAGAGAACGAGTGACAGAGGGTTTCGAGCGTGAATGATGAATGACTTGTTGAACGACAGTATTTTAAAGATATGAGGGGTAATTCAATAATTTTACTAGCCAAAACTTTCTCATTTTCACAGCAAAGTTTCATTCCCACCTGTGAAGGTGGGAATGAAAATTTTAACTTTCATTCACAAATTTTCATTCTCGGTCATCTCTTATGCCTAAAAATGATTTTTTTTATTTTTTGTATCAAACGTAAAAAAAATCTTATTCCCACTTTACTTTCCTAAAAATGTTAAAACATTCCTAATAACAAACACCACTTAAAAGTTATAAGACCAAAAAAAAAAAAAACCATATATAATATGTACATATTATATGAAATGGAGAAATTAACACTTAATGGGATCATATTTTAATTTCTATATACCAAATATAACAACTTTTAGTATTTTCTAAAATCTAAAGGGGACAGGGCTCTCCACATGCCTGCTTCTTCCCTCAGTCTAGCGGTGTTCAGAACCCAGTTAACCCGCAAAGAATCGACTGAACCAGACCAAAATAAAGCAAATCCGACGGTTGCATAATGCAGAGGATAATGTGCACCCCAAAGGCGTGGACCCAACTCTTGAATTTGTTTTAATAAAAAGAGACCTAAGAGGGACTGGGGCTCTTCTCTCTCTCCATTTTTGCTTTTTAAATTTTAACCTTATCTCTTCCTCTCTTTCTCTTCTCTTCTCCTCTCCTCTTTCATCTCTCTATATGGCTATCACTCTCTCTTCTTCATATGCTACTCTCTTCTTCTTCTTGTTTTTTTTTTTTTTTCCATTTTTTTGAAAAAGAAAACTAATATGCCCAACCCAATTTAACCCACCCACCTATAAGCAAAACCGACCAACCCGAGATTCTCTAGTTTCTACATAGCTTTGGTCATTGGTGGGTGAAATTTCTTTCAACCCGATGACCTTCGGTCGGGTGAGAAAGGTGGCCAAAACCGACCGATGGACACTCTAATCTTAGCCTAACCTAAATTGTAATATTTCCGTGTTTGCTAATAGTTTAGATAAATGGTAACCATTCTCATGAGAATGATAGCCATGCTAGAATCCAATAACCATTTTCAATTCTTAGGAGAACATAGGAATAATTTTTACGTTTGGAAAGTTTTGAAAGTAAATCACATGAAATTACTAACAAGGATTGCTTTATTAATTGATATCATCAAAGCTATATTGATAAAAAAGTTTTTAGTTAAAATGTTATTGTTAGTAAATATTCACTAATTATGATTGTGCGACCTTTTGTAAAAGCTAAATAACATATTTATCACTTTTTTTTTTTTATACATAACATAAAATTCAGAGAGATAAATCAAAATTTACCCAAAAGAATAAAAAGTACTAGGAGACAAAATATTTCAAGTAAAATGTCATTTCAATTTTTAAAAGATATTACGATTAAAAATTACTTAAGTTTGTGAAATTTTTTTGTATTATTTTAATTTATGAAATTTTAAAAATTAATTAAATTAATCATTTTTATGAATCTAAATAATAATTAAAAAATGAAAATTTTAATTAATTTTTAAAATTTTCAAAAACTCAAAATAACAAAAAGAAATCTTTTAAGAATCCATATAATCCATATAAAAATCTTTCAAGGCATATTCTAAAAATTACTTTTTACTCAAATTTTTTTTGGGAATTTTATATTTTAAATTGCCATTTGACCATTGACTAATGCCTTAGTTAGGTTCTGTTAAGGATTGAATTTATGTGTAGCGTATTTTTAAAACTCAAGGGAGGTATGTGTAGGTTTTCAAAATAGAGGGGAGGTAGGTGTAAAATCAGCAAACTTCAGGGGAGGTTGGTGTAATTTACTCTGAAAAATTTAGGACATACTGATAATTTGTCCAATATCTATACTCAAACAAAATCTTCAGTACATTTGTGCATATATCATATGCAGTCTTCATATGTGTGTATCAGTGTGTCTTGCAGGATTAGGTGAATTTTTAGAGATTGTGGAAGTAAGTCAATTATAGATAATTTATTCAAAGTAGATTTCTTCATATAAGCATGAGGTAAGAAAACTGAAGTGTTACTCTGTTCTGCTTTTCCCTTTTAGTGATCGTAATTGTATATGCTGAGCGAATATGTAATTTTTTTTTTTTTATGTTATTTTGGTTAGTGTTTACCATTTGATTAACAACACTGCACTTAGAAACTTTCTATATATTATAGTTGATTGTGGTTTGGGTCGCAATGTATTGTTCTTAGTTTTCCTTGAACCTAAATAAAGACATTGCCCAATAGTGGTTACTTGGTATTTTATAACTTCGAATATTGAGTGAACTTCTTTTCATAGTAAGCATATAATCTTGAGTCCCAGATCCCTCAACCTCGCATAAATTTTCTGTTCATGTGCTTGATGGAACTTGTGTTGGGAAAGGATGTACGCAGCTGAATAATAATAGGCAAAAATGAAAATCTTTCTATGCTTGAAAGAACCTTTGAGGAGCCAAAATAGTATAAAATTGCACAAATAAATAACTACTGGATAACACACAATTTTAACGTGAAAAACCCCCCTCAATATGAGAGGTAAAAACCACGAGACCTAGTCCAGAAAAATTTCACTATCAACTGATCAATGAGTATAGTAAAGAGTTTCTAACAGTTTATCATGACTCAATCCAGCCCCTACTCACTTTCAACAAAGTGAAAAACTTACTACAGTGACAATGCACAAAAACAAGCCAACAATATAGAAACTCAGCCAAAAGAGAAGAGAAAAAAAAAAATCTGTTTACACAAATAAAAGACTCAATGCCAAGAATAACATACTGAAATTTCATAAGAATCGGAGCACAAACGACCCTCCAATCAAGAGCACAAAGTGAGTAAAAAATCTCCTCTTCCTTCTTTTTATTTTCCTTCACTTGTCAGCGGCGTGCAAAGGTCTCACAAAAAAGAACCACAAGCCCTTTTTTCCTTTTCTTTTGTTTTCTTTTTCTTTATTATTATTATTTTAGGTCACGTGGGCCACTTGAGGAGGACCCACAACAACTTGTCCAATCATATTAAGACTTGAATAGTTTCTATCCTGATGTTCTGTAAGTTGATAATGGACAATGATCGTCAAACATATTGTTCTGCAGGTATGTTTTACATACTCGGACAGCTGCTCCTCTCACTCTTTCTATGCTTGAGGTGATGCATTAATAAAGTACTGTTTCTTTTTTCTTTTTTCATAATATTTGATATTTTTTTGTTGTCACTAATTTATTTTTCAAATACTTATTTCAGGAGATGCCTAGTTCTTCAAAAACAGCTTGCAGGGTTCGTGCTTTTGATTTAATTCTGAACCTTGGTGTTCATGCTCATCTTCTAGAACCAATAATAGCTGACAATGCTTCCACAATAGAAGAAGAATATTCTCAAGAATCATATTATGATAGTGACACTCAACTTATGGCCCGAGGAAGGAGAAAAGGAAAATCTCATAACAAATTGGATAATTTTGAGTCTTGGATTACAATTTGTTCATGGAATTTCTGTGCTTTAGATTTAGGTTTCGAGAGAGACATAAGAACTTTTTCAGGTGGATTCATAATGTGTAATGGCTCTTATTTGGAAGTATATCAAACTAAGTGTTACTACAAATATCAGGTTTTAAGGGATGGTGGACTTGTTGGATCTTTTCTAAATTATGGATTTAGGATAATTAGTTTGTTAGATCTTTAATTTTTTATTTACAGTCGTCTCATATATCTTCTGTCATCTACTTGTAATGTTGTCTTTTTCTATTGATAAATTATCAACATTATAGGTTCCCTCTGTATGTAGGAATAGTTTTTTGTTAAAAAAATAGAGTAAATTGCACCAACCTCCCTTGAAGTTTGCTGATTTTACAGCTACCGCCCCTTTATTTTAAAAACTTACACATAGACCTAGTTAACTCACACATGTTGGGAATATTCCCTGTAGATGCCTTTTCTTTTTTGCCTTTTTAATATTTTGATTGCAAACAGATTAAAATGACACAATTGCCCTTAAGTAAAAACCCCATCACTTGATACTTCTCCAACGGCTATGCTCTCGCCTGGGCCCAGTCCCTCAAAGATCGTATGATCCTCATGGATTCCATGCTACAATCGGTTGTATCCGATCTAATCTCTCTCCCTATGACCACTATTGCAGCCGTCTCCGGCCACGCCTCAGCCGCCGGCTACATCCTCGCCTTGAGCCACGACTATATTCTAATGAGAAGTGACAGGGGCTTTCTCTACATGAGCGAGCTCAACATCAAGCTTGTGATTCCGGCTTGGTTCATCGCTCTTGTTGAGGCCAAGATCGGCTCTCCGGCGGCTCGGCGCGAGGTGGTGATGAGGGCGGCTAAATTCACGGCTAAGGAGGCGCTCAAGTTGGGGATCATCGACTCGGCTCACGATAGCGCCGAGGAGACGGTTCAGGCTGCAGTAGTCTTGGGAGAGGACTTGGTGAAAAGGTGATGGGATGGACACGCGTTCGGTGAGAATCGAAAGAAATTGTTTGGCCGGGCGTTGGATACCATTGGTGAGATTAGCACTGGATCGAGGCTTTAGGGGAATAACTAAGGTTTATTGGGCTTATAAATAGGTATAATTGGGCCTCTCTGTGACTTTGAATCCAATAATGTTGGGCTGGATGTGGCCCATTTTTATTCACTGTAGCTTTGCACGTGGAAATAGGTATAATTTGTTAGGGTTCCAACAAGACACTAATCCACTTGAATAATTTGTTTCCCACGGATAGAGCCGAATCAGTTTTTCTCTTAATTGAAACTTATTGCTTTGTGTGTTTTTTCTTTTTGGCTATAATTTTAAACTTATTCCTGAAGCTAAACTTGTAGATATAAATCAGATATAACTGAATGTCTCAAAGACCATTAGAGGGGTCTAATTAATTCATTAACTAATTCTTTTTTGATATAAATTGTCACAAAATTAAGAGAAAATATATAGAAGGAAAACAATAATTTGATAAGAAAATATATCAATAACTCATTCTATTTAGAGATAATGAAATACAAAATTCTACATAAAAAAGTATTTGATAAGTATTTTTTTTTCTGACTACATAATTAATTTGAACAATTAGGCACGCTTAAGAATAGAGAAATTAAAATAGTGCTTGTAAGGATCCCAATGAAGCCCAATCTCATCTCCTTTCTTCAAACACCTTCTCTTCACAAATTCTGGGTTCCAGCTTCCAATCAAAACATAACTCTTTGAAGAAACCCAATGCTTCAGAATCAGATAGTGCATGGTTTCAGTGTCCACATCCCAAAACCTAATTTGGGTTCCCTTCTCAAGGTTCCTGGCATCTCTCTGGGCATCAACACCCAAGACTGGTAGCACCAATTTTTCAACCAAATCAGTAGCCAACAAGAGTCTGCTTAAGTTTCCAAGATCACTCTCAGTGAGGGCTTTCTTGATTTTCCATGGGTCTTCATAAAGCTTCAAATCTGTTGAATAGCCCCACTGCATCTCTTCTAGGTTTCTTCCGCTTCCACGCATTCTCTTGATTGCTTTCTTGGGAGGGTTAGGGCATGATTTCCTCTTGTTTGATACAACATAGGGTTTGTCTTTGCTTTGGCCATCATAGAAGCTGCTTGAAATTGAAAGTGATAGCTCAGTGGAGACATGAGATTCATTCCGATCCTTTTCAACTTTTTGGTAATTCTGAGGAGAAGCAACTACAGAAGGTAGGGTCTGGGTTTGGGTTGGGAAGCTAGGGTAGAGCGATAAATCTGCAGCAGCAGCAGAAGAAGAAGAAATAGAAGCATTAGTTAGAAGGGTTCTGGTTTGGGCAGCAGAGGATTCTTGATGGGGTTTCAGAGGAACCCTAACCAAAAGGAAATTATATGATCGTTTCTTTTCCATCAGAGGATAATTACTACAAAGCTTAATTTGCAACTAGAAACAGAAGAAACAGAGAGTGAGAATTTGAGAGCTTTGGGTTTTTGATTTGATGAGCACTGTGAAAAGCATATGAGAGGAGATAAGGGTAACGTTTTTATAGACTGGTTGTTACTACGAAACCTCACTCCAAGGAAATATTATCCCTTTTCCTCTTTGTTTCGGCGACTGCTCCATGGGGTAGGAATTCTTAACTAAGTAGACTGCTCCATGCGGTAGGAATTCTTAACTAAGTAGAGTGCTCCGTGCGGTAGGAGTACTTAACTAACTAGACTGCTCCATGCGGTAGGAGTACTTAACTAACTAGACTGCTCCATGCGCTATGAATACTTAACTAAGTGCAAACAATATCTTCCTCTTCCAAGTTTCCAAGTTTGAATGCTTTGCGATGGATAACCAGATTTACCATTAAAAAATTAATATTTTATGAATGACCATCAAAATCAAGCTTACTTTCCTTGATTGTGGTCCGTACTCAGTCTTTACATTAAATTTGGCATTTTATCTAAATATATAGTTTTAATTTTGCATCTTTATTTTGTCTACTGCCACTAGTGTCCAAAATTTTAGACGAGTTGCTTTATTTTTTTTTTCTTTTATTATGTCAATTACATTATAACATGTTGATACAATAACATGTTTCAAACCTGTCCATAGAAAAACTTTAACATGTTAACTTATTTCCGAAGCAGGTTAAATCCATTAATTTAAACTAAATCAAATGTATTAAGCATAAGACTTCATTGACACAATTATGACGTGAACAGGAATTGCCACCTGATGACCAATTCAAACCTGAATTTTATTAATTGAGGATGAACATCTGAATTGTTGCTCAACAACAAAAAGGCATTAGTCCTAATAATATTTGACCTAAACTTATCTTGCTCTTAAGAACCAAGTGCCTCTCCAGTCCCCAAATGCGAGAGAAATCCTATATTCTCTTTCTGATTCTTTCTCCCACTATCATAGAGATTGTAGATGCACGAAAAAGCCTTTACCATATGTACCAAGCCCTCTAGTTTATCATACCAACTACCAACTCATTTTTAAGATGCTACCATATTTTCAAGCTCTTTAATTTATTTGGGATATACAAAATGGTATTATTTTCTTTGTATCTATAAATGACACGAATAAAATATACTTTATTCTTTGTTTCTCTTTATGGATTGTGTCACTATTACATAGTTTATTTTACCCTTGTTCTTGCTTTGTCTGTTTCCTTCAGTTGTGGTTTTTTTATAGTTTAATGTTGGTTTCTTTTTCGTGGGGTCTTGACACCTGTAGTTTGTGCATGTTTTTCAGGGTGTCAACTTAAAATTTGGTATGTGCATGTGGTTGTTTTGAACTTATAAATATGTAATTGCTGCTGTAGACTAATCCAAGTTGTCTATAGTGCCTATAGTGCAATTTTTTTTTTATTGTTGTGCAGACTAATGATAAGAGATTTAGATAATTTGCAAGGGAGCAGAATCACGGAAGCGAGGGAAGAAGAGCAAGAGCCCAGCCACATCAACAGGGACAGCTTCCAGTCAGTCAACCTTTAGATTCGCAAGCCCCACCACCTGCCCAAGAATCGCAAGCAGAATTACCACAAAGGAAGAAGAAGAAATCTCAGAGTAACTCTAAACATGTAAGTTTAAAGACAACTAATTTGTTTATATTGATGCTATGAGCTACTTGTATGTATTGCACGTTTTTTCCGTCTCTTATGAATATACTTTCCTTTCTTGATAGGGATCAAGACAACATAACAGGGTTGCAGCCAACAAAGAGACTGTGACACCAGACACCATTCAAGCGGCAACCAGGGCTACTAGGAATAGGTTTTCAGAGTACCTTTCTGCTCAACCTTCAAGGAAGGGGAAAGATAAACTGTTGACTGATGTGTGATTTCATGAGTTGAAGCAGTGTATAGCTAGTGGTGTCCATATTTTTGCAGGATTTTGCTTTTTATTGCTGCTGTTTTGTGCTGTTGTTGTAACAGCTGTCAAGTTGTATTTTTTTTTTTTGTACTGTTATTGCTGCTGTTTTGTGCTGTTGTTGTAACAGCTGTCAAGTTGTAATCATTGACACTGTCACCATTGTAAACACATTGTCAATTATTACTGTGCAAGTTGTTGTGGTCTCTTTGTTGGNGCCCTTTGAACTCTGTTATCAGGGCAGCCATGTTGATATGTTGTTAATCCAAACTATGTTGTCTGCATTTGTAATGATTATATACCCCAGAAAATCGCTTGGACATTTACGTTGATCCATTTTGATTACTTCTGTTTCCTCCCCATTGTGCTTATGAGTGATATATGTTGTTACAGGGTTGATTACTATTTAGGACACTCGTATTGAAATGGCTAGGGTGGTAAGCACCCATTTTGCTTTTAATTATTGTGGAAGATTTGATTTGAATTTAGGTTGTGAGCTACACTTTCAATTACTTATAATTCCAACGACTACCTCATTGCAAAATATTTGTGGACCTTTAATTACACAACAAAACACAGGGACTTTACATAATAGGATTTACTTCCATTATATAAATGTTCAACAGGTCTCAAATTTACAAAATGGTCACTTCCATTTAGCAAGGAATAGTACAATGAACACCAAAACAAGAAGCAAAGTACAAGCAATCCTCAATTTCATAACTTCATTTTGAAGACCCTTGATTATCTTCTTTTGCAACTTTAACACTCGTTTATCGTCTGTTGGGTAGGACCCTGGAGTTCTGGGAACCACCCCTTCAGAGTTATCAACCCATTGAAAAAACCCACAACACAAGTCTTTATTCTGCATATATAGAGGCAAAATTTGTTAAAGTACTAGAATGGGGAACTTGAAAATTTATACATTACCACCTAAATACTAGAATACACATGTAAATTGAAATTAAATTCTACTCAAACCTTGTAACGTGGACAGCACCAAAATGGACGATTTGGGTTCTCCTTTGTCTTTGAAATAAGCATTATCAACGTCTTGTTACAACCGCATACATTAGGGGTACTATAGTCAGATGTGGCATATCCACTCCTTTTGAAGCTTGACCCAATGGAGCTACCTTGCTGGACATGTTGTCCATGGATTGGCGGCGTTAATGGTTTACCATCAATCATCACACCACGTCGTTTAGGGACTACTTCATCCTCAATGATCATTTTTAGCAATAACTTTCACGTCAAACTACCACCAAAATAACCTGTTAAAAATATATGCTAGACCTATTACACCATAAAAAGGTATACGAATCTAATTGAAATTGTCTACCTATTTGTATACCAAGCTAATTCAAATGAGTACAAAAACAATTTATTGTAAAACCTTTGACAAGTGATGAAATAAAATTCAAGTTGATACGTCGGGCACACAATCAAGGAAATATTTGAAATAGTTTCATATACCGCAACAACTACCTTGGCACCAAATCAAACCCCCAATTAAATTAACAAATTAATGAGCAATTTCAAGTAAAATTTGATATCACACTGGCCTAAAAATAATATGTGCCTTAACACAAGTGCACCACTTCTACCAAGATAAGCCTTCTGCTAAGCTATCGTATTAAAAATCTCAAGTCAAATTTCCAATATGAAGGCTATCATGTTTATTGCATTTGTAAGGTAAATTCCAATTGCATTTGTAATTCAACACATAACCAACAGAGTGTTAGTATTACTTTCTCTCCCACAAATATTACTATGAACAAAACCCAACATGCATTCAAAAAATCGGGTTAAGTAAATATAGGGGCTTACGGTTCCAATTTCGTAGGACAAGATATCTAGCAACAACGATTAATACCAAATGTCAAGGGGAATAGTTAGACAGAAGGGGAAATTGTAACTACTATACAACTTACTGCCGATTTGGGGGCTGCGATTGCTCTCTGTCAATTTGGGACAATCTTCAACAAAAATCCGGTGACAAATGGTTGGGCACTCCACTGTCCAAACTGGTCTGACTTCGGAGTTGCTGGGTATCTCCACGAAATTGACGATATGAAGATATGCGGAGTTGCTGGTTCAAAGACACTAGATTTGGGTTCAATTTCGGACGTCCTAAGTTATGTGGGGGAAATCGCCTGGGTTCGATTTCGGACTTCACAAGCACCTGGATTTTATTGTTATTTTGCTGAAGAAGGACGAGATGAAAGCTACAAATTGCTGAAGAAGGACGCCATTTCGGACTTCGGGTTCAATGTTCAAGCAACTGGTTTGGGTGTGGGTGTTTACCAGAAGCTTCAATGTTTCAGAATTGTGTTTGAGGAAGAAGGACTCGATGGGTGGTTTGGGTGTTTACCAGAAGCTTCAAAACGACGTCATTGAGCTTCATCCCACTCATCAGCCCCACCATTTGCCACTTAAGCGTTCCAGCTCAGCATTTGACAGACACATCACCAGTTAACGGGCCACGTGGCCTTTTCTGTTAAGTTCACTTCACGGGCACAAGCGGAGGACTAAAATGGCTGACAGAACCATCTTTGGGGGACTAAAGTGTCGGTAAAATTCTTTGGGGGACTAAACTGTCACCGAACCTATCTTTCGAGGACCAAACAGGGGTTTTACTCCAATTAAAAAGTAAATATTCTCAAATCTTTGAAGAAAAGTCTAGGTCAGTGTATTGTACTCTCAATCATAAGTCAGGTCTCATCATCCCTTCTTTATTTTAAATTCCCTCGATTACAAATATATAGGTGAGAAAAAAAAAAACATATTTCAAAATCTTCAAAGGTCAAGAACCCCTTAAGTACTAAGAAACTATTTTACCATAAAGATTGAATGTTAGATATTGCATTGGGTCCATAAAGAATGCTAGCTATTGCATAGGGTCCGTATAGAAACCAGTTATGTTGTGTTTGTATAACATACAATATGGTTATATATATTTATGTTATTACCTTGAAAAATTCTTATCAAAATATAATATTAATAGATTAATTAAAATCTTAACCAATAAGATATCTTCAATTTATTGATTTAAACATTACAATATATTAAAATTAATTTTAAAACATAAGAGAATGTAAAGTAAAATAATATTGTAAGCTCATAGTTAGTTGAATTAATTCACACACAAGCTCATCTGATCATGAATATGTTAGCATGATTTTAATATTAATGGTTAAGATAAAAAGAAATAAAAAAAAAGTTATAGAGGAAATGGTTTGAAATATTAAAATAAAATATACCTAGTGCAATGTAGCCAAGTGTAGCCAAAGTATAAGTTTGTATTTTAGATAGTTCTTAATCTAAGAGTTTGGCAATGCTAAAATCAATAGCAGGTGCAACCATATTTTCATCTAGCAAAATATTGCTAAGCTTTACATCACAATGAACCACTGCTATTGAAGAACCACAATGGAGATATTCTAATATTGATGCTACATCGATCATTATATTAAATATTTGCAAGAAATCCAAAAAATAGTTATGTGAATACAACCATATTTTAACACTTCCATTTGGCATGAACTCCAAGATCAAAACTTTTGAATCAACATTGGAATAACTACTAATGATCTTAATGAGATTACGATGTCGAAAATTGCGTATTGCATCACATTCTACATCAAACACGAATATTCTATTTTTTGATTGTTTATTAACCTATCATACTTTCTTTAGACTATCATGTCTTAGTTTACTACATCGTCTTAGGAACTGTTAGATTATTAATTTTCACTTTTTAGTTGTTGCTTGAGGAAAAGCTTTCGACACTATACCTTTACTGTTTGGACAGGTTTGATGACTACCTTGATGCATCTTTTAGGGTTGTCTTAGGATTTTTTTGTTTTGTTTAGGTTTATATGATTGTTGTCAGTTTGTTATCTATCAACCTGATGGTATAATAGGCATGTAACAACTATAAATCTAAAGATTTTTAATTTCTCTCAATTGATGCATATTTTTATAACCAGATCCTAGCTTGTTTCTGTAATCGTTTAGATGATCTGGCGACCTCTGTGAGTGATATAGCAAGATGTTGATTTCATTTACGATTTTGAATTTTAACTTGCTTAGTTTCTACATTCTCACTCTAAACTTATGTTGTTGGGACTCCAACATGGCAAAATTAGGTCATGCTAAATTTGCTGGAAGTAATGTTCCTCATCAAATTAGAATGCTGAAAATTCTTCATTTTCAATCAATGCTTGGTCAGTATTTGAAAATGTGCAATCCTTATCAGAATAAACTAAACTAAGTTGGTCCAAAATCTGAGAAACTAGAAAAATCTTGTTAATATTGAATTTATGAAGTTTGAAAATGTAGAAACTAAGAATATTTATCTCATTTGTTAGAATTTTGGGTTTATTTTCAAATATTTAATAAGTGGTGCATTTCCTGCGATAGAAAAGAATAGGTAAATATATATGTACGATCATTGTATTTCTTGCATTTTCTTTTTACTTATACCTTAGGTATCTAGCATTTTCTATGTTTTACTAACTGGAACGATGAGAGAAATTTTATGCTCAATTATCTTTTACATTAGATTAACAAGTTTTCTATTTAAAGATCTATCTATTTATAATTGCTGCCATCATAGTAGAACAACCTAATCCATATGATATTATGCTATCAAATATCAACAACAGTGGTTAAAAGGAAGTTTATGCTTTAATGAATGGAGCTTTAAGATCCAAACCTTCAGAAACTAAAGGAGAGTCTAGGATGCAAAATAAACAAGGAGCATATAGGGGAGAGCAAAGATTACAAACTATTTTCTTTATATTGTCCTTGGCCTAGACTTCTGCAGAAACACATTCTTGATTTTGTTCAATGATGCAACTACATTTGTCATACTAATTTATGCTTATGACAAATATGCATAACAATGGAGAACCAATTCAAAAATAGTTGATGTATATGTTATTATGCCATCAAATTGTTGCCCTTCTTGTTGAAGTAAATTAGAGTTTACAATTTGTGTAGCATGCGACATCAAATTTGCAATCCAGCTTTTTAGGTTCAATCCTGCTGTAAGCATGTCATATGTTAGTTTCTTTCTTGTCAATATTTTCAATATCAAAATTTCATAATTGTAGATATCTCCTCTTATAGAAATAATTCTTTCAAATCCATACTCTGCATGTTGATTACAGTTTTCATCAATGTCCTCAATATAATATGAATAAATTGTAAAGAATGAATTAACCCTTTTATATTTAATCGTGTTTTTTAAAAAGATATGATATTTACGTTTCCTTTTAGGATATAGATACTGTTATATAACAATATAGTTAGTTAAGTTGTTAATAATAGTATCAATATTAACACCATAACAATTAAGAAGCAAGTATTCTAAAATCTTCGAAGAAGAGTCTAGGTCAGTGCATCGTACTCTCAGTCATAAGCCAGGTCTCATTATCTTTTATCTATTTCAAATTCTCTCGATTGTAAATATAGAGATAAAAAAAATATTTCAAAATCTTTAAAGGCTAAGAACCTCTTAACTACTAAGAAACTCCCCTACCATAAAGATTGAATACTAGTTATGACATTGCGTCTATAAAGAATGCTAGTTATTGCATAGGTTCCGTATAGAAACTAGTTATGTATTGTTTGTCTAATATACAATATGGTTATATGCATTTATGTCATTAGCTTAACAAAATCTTATCAAAATATAACATTAATTGATTGATTAAAATATTAGTCAATAAGATGTCTTCAATTTAATAATTTAAACACTATAATATATTAAAATTAAATTTAAAACATAGGAGTATGTAAAATAAAATAACATCGCAAGCTCATAGTTAGTTGAATTAATTCATACACATGCTTATTTGATTATGTAGATGTTGACATGATTTTAGTATTAATGGTTAAGATAAAAAGAAATAAAAAAGCTATGGAGGAAATGGTTTGAAAGATTAAAATCAAAAGTTCCTGGTGCAATGTAGCCAAATGTAGCCAAAGTATTGGTATATATTTAAGATTGTCCTTTATCTAAGAGTTTGACAATGCCAAAATCAGTAACATGTGTGATCATATTTTCATCTAACAAAATATTGATAAGTTTTACACACAATGAACCGCTACTATTAAAGAACCATGATGAAGATATTCTAATGTTGATGTCACATCGATCATTATATTCAATATTTGTAAGAAATCCAAAAAATAGTTATATGAATACAACCATTTATCAGGGCTTCCATTTGGCATGAACTCCGAGATCAAATCTTTGAAATCAACATTAAAAAAACTACTGATTATCTTAATTAGATTATGATGTCGCAAATTGCGCACTACATTACATTCTACATCAAACACAAATGTTCTATTTTTGTACTATTTATTAATTTGTCATACTTTCTTTAAATTGTCATGCCTTAGTTTATCGCATTGTCTTAAGAACTGTTAGATTAGTAATATTCACTTTTTAGATGTTGCTTGAGGAAAAGTTTTTGAAACTATACCTTTACTGTTTGGACAGGTTTGATGATTGTCTTAGTACATCTTTTACGGCTATCTTTAGGATGTTTTTGTAGCTGTTTGAATTTATTTGGTTTTTGTTAGTCTATTCTCTGTCAACCTGATCCTATGATGGACATGTAGCAATTATAAATCTCAAGATTTTTAATTTCTCCCAATTGGTGCATATTTTCATAACATGATCCTAGCTTATTTCTATAATCTTTTCAGATCATCTTGCAATCTCCTTGAGTAATACAACAAGATGTTGATTTCATTTACAGTTTTAGACTTTTACAACAATAATGGTAGCTATTGCATGGGGTCTCTATTGAAACTAATTATATTGTGTTTGTATAACATATAATATGGTTATATGCATTTATGTTATTAGCTTAACAAAATCTTATCAAAATATAATATTAATAGATTAATTAAAATCTCAACTAATATAATATCTTTAATTTATTGATTTAAACACTATAATATATTAAAATTAATTTTAAAACATAGGAGAATGTAAAATAAAATAATATCGCAAGCTCATAGTTAGTTGAATTAATTCATACATAAGTTCATCTGATTAAGAATATGTTTGCATGATTTTAGTATTAATAGTTAAGATAAAAAAAAAAAAAGCTATAGAGGAAATAGTTTAAAATATTAAAGTAAAAAATATTTTGTGCAATGTAGCCAAGTGTAACCAAAGTATTAGTATATATTTTAGATTGTCTTTCATATAAGAGTTTAGCAATGTCAAAATCAGTAACATATGCAACCATATTTTTATCTAGAAAAATATTGTTAGGCTTTACATCACAATGAACCACTGCTATTGAAGAACCATGATTGAATTATTCTAATTTTAATGCCACAACGATCATTATATTCAATATTTGCAAGAAATCTAAAAAATAGTTATGTGAATACAATCATTTTTCAACACTTCTATTTGACATGAACTCCAAGATCAAAACTTTGAAATCAACATTAGAACAACTACTAATGATCTTAATTACATTACGATGTCACAAATTGCACATTGCACCACATTCTACATCAAATACAAATATTTTATTTTTTGACTGTTTATTTATCTGTCATACTTTCGTTAGACTGTCATGTCTTAGTTTCTTGCATTGTCTTAGGAACTGTTAGATTAGTAATCTTCACTTTTTAGTTGTTGCTTGAGGAAAAGTTTCGACACTATACCTTTACTGGTTGGACAAGTTTGATGACTACCTTGGTGCATCTTTTAAGGCTGTTTTTAGAATGTTTTTATAGCTGTTTGGGTTTATATGGTTGTTGTCGGTTTGTTCTCTGTCAACCTGATAGTATAATGGACATGTAGCAATTATAAATCTTAAGATTTTTAATTTCTCTCAATTGGTGCATATTTTCATAACCTGATCCTAGCTTATTTCTATAATCTTTCAGATAATCTTGTGACCTCCGTGAGTGATATAGCAAGATGTTAATTTCATTTATGGTTTTAGATTATTACTTGCTTAGTTTTTACATTCTCACTCTAAACTTTTGTTGTTGGGACTCCAACATGAAAAAATTAGGTCATACTAAACTTGTTAGAAGGTATGTTTCACATCAAATTAGAATGCTAAAAAATTTTCATTTTCAATCAATGTTTGTTCAATGTTTGAATATGTGCAGTCCTTATCAGAATGAACTAAACTAAGTTGATCCAAAATTAGAGAAACTAGGAAAATCTTGTTAATACTGAATTTGTGAAGTTTGAAAATGGAGAAACTAGGAAGATTTGTCTCATCTTTTAGAATTTTGGGTTTGTTTTCAATTTTTTTTGTAAGTGGTGCATTTCCTATGACAGAAAAGAGCAGGTAAATCTATATGCAAGATCTTTGCATTTTTTACATTTTCTTTTTACTCATAACTTAGGTATCTAACATTCGCTATGTGTTGCTAACTGCAACGATGAGAGAAATTTTGTGCTCCAATCTCCTTTACATTAGATTAACAAGCTTTCTATTTGAAGATCTATCTATTTATAATTGTTGCCCTCATAGTAGAACAACCTAATCCATATGATATTATGTTATCAAGTATCAACAACAGTGGTTAAAAGAAAGTTTATGCTCTAATGAATTGAGCTTTAGGATCTAAACCTTCAGCAATTGAAGAAGCATTGTCTAGGATGCAAAATAAACAAGGATCATATATGGGAAAACAAAGATTATAAACTATTTTTTTCATGTTGCCTTTGGCCTTGCCTTTTGCAAAAAGACATTCTTGATTTTGTTCAATGATGCAACCATTCGTCATACTAATTCGTGCTTCTGACAAATCTGCACAATAATTGAGAGTTAATTATAAAATAATTGATGTATATGCTATCATGTCATCAAACTAGTGCCCCTCTTGTTGAAGTAAATTGGAGTCTACAATTCGTGTAGCATAGGGCAACAAATCTCTAACCCAGCTTTTCAGGTTCAATCTTGCTGTAAACATGTCATCTATTGGTTTCTTTCTCGTCAACATTTCTAACATCAAAATCCCATAATTGTAAGCATCTCCTCTTATAGAAATAATTCCATTAGATCCATATTTTGCATGTTGATTACAGGTTTTCATCAATGTTTTCAATATAATATGAATAAGTTGTAAATAATGAATTAACTANTTTTACATTTAATCATTTCTTTACGAAAGATGCGATATTTACATTTCTTTTTAGGATATATATACCCTTATATAAAAATATAGTTATTTAAGTTGTTAATAATAATATCAATATTAACACCAAAACAATTAAGAAGTGAGCATTCTGAAATCTTCAAAGAAGAGTCTAGGTCAACGTATCGTACTCTCAATCATAAGGCAAGTCTCATAATCTCTTCTCCATTTCAAATTCTCTTGATTGCAAATATATAAGTGAGAAAAAGAAAAAAAAAATTCAAAATCTTTGAAGGCTAAGAACCCCTTAAGTACTAAGAAACTTCCCTACTATAAAGATTGAATGCTAGCTATTGCTTTGGGTCCATAAAGAATGCTAGCTATTGTATATGGTCCGTACAGAAACCAGTTATGTTGTGTTTGTATAACATACAATATGGTTATATGCATTTATGTTATTAGCTTGACAAAATCTTATCAAAATATAACATTAATAGATTAATTAAAATCTCAACCAATAGGATATCTTCAATTTATTGATTTAAACACTACAATATATTAAAATTAAATTTAAAACATAAGAGTATGTAAACTAAAAGAATATCGCAAGCTCATAGTTAGTTGAATTAATTCATATACAAGCTCATCTGATCTTGAATATGTTGGCATGATTTTAGTATTAATGATTAAGATAAAAAAAATAAAAAAAGTTATAGAAGAAATGATTTGAAAGATTAAAATAAAAAATACTTAGTGCAATATAGCCAAGTGTAGCCAAAGTATTGGTATATAATTCAAATTGTTCTTCATGTAAGAGTTTGACAATGCCAAAACCAGTAACATGTGCGACCATATTTTCATCTAGCAAAATATTGTTAGGCTTTACATCACAATGAACCACTACTATTGAAGAACCATGATGGAGATATTCTAATGTTGATGTCATATCGATCATTATATTTAATCTTTGCAAGAAATCTAAAAAATAGTTATGGGAATATAACTATTTTTCAACACTTTCATTTGGCATGAACTCCATGATCAAAGCTTTGAAATCAACATTAGAACAACTATTGATGATCTTAATGAGATTACGATGTCACAAATTGCGTATTGCATCTGTTACTTCCAAGTTTAAATTAATAACTTTAATTGCAACCATCATCCCACTTGAAAGCATGCCTTTATACGCAGAACCAAAACTGTCATTTCCAAGTAAATTACTCTCATCAAATCTATTAGTAGCTTTCACAAATTCATAGTCAGAAATCCTTCTTAGTACTCCTAAAGTTGATAAATCCCTTTGAGGTGAATTACCAAGACTTTTTCTTTTCCATAGCAGAAGGATTATGCAGGAAACAACCAAAATGGTTGACACAATTACGGGCAATATGATTTTGATCCAAAGCAGATTTGCTAATGACCTATGCCTCGTTTCTTTGCTACATGGTGGGACTTGCAGGCTTGTATTGCCACAAAGTGCCTCATTATGCATAAAGGATTGAGCAGTGAAATTTTTGAAAGGTCCACCACTTGGAATTTCTCCTTGTAGTCTATTGTAAGAAAAATTAATAAATTTAAGATAAACAAGTGACTCTAAAGATTTTGGAATCACACCAGACAAATCATTTTGGGCAAGGTTCAAGTCCTCCAAACTTACCATTTCCCTAAGTGATTCAGGAATAGACCCTTCCATTTTGTTATGAGCTAAGGAGAGTGCTTGCAAAGTTTTCAAACCACTAATGGATGTAGGAATGTTGCCTGAAATCTGTTTTCTTGACAAATCCAACAGTGCAACAGCTTTCAGTTGACGATCTCATATGGAAGAAATCTAGTTAAAGCATTTAAGGACAAGTTTACCTCCAAGATATCTTTGAGAGTCCAAAGAGACGAGGGTATCTCATAAACTAATTTGTTAGAGCCCAAGTGAAGGTATCTTAAAGAAGTACGATTCCCTAAGCATGTTGGTATCACTCTAGAAAACTTATTTCCAGTCAGATGCAAATAACTCAGACTTTTGATTTCACAAATTTCATCAATGATGGAGCCTTGCAATGCATTATCCTTGAGCCTCAACGACTTAAGACTCTATAATCCATTTGTTGTTTCTGGAATGTGTCCACTCAAATCCTTCCCTTCCACATGGAATGTTAACAAATTGCTTAAATTTCCCAATTCTAGTGGAACATTGCCATCAATTTTTCAAGAAGCAGCATAAAAATGTTGTAAAGAATTAGAGAAGTTTCCAATTGACTTAGGAAGCTTTCCATGGAAAGAATTCTCGGATATTAGGAAATATTTCAACTACCTGCAATTTGTCAATGAAATAAGGAAGTCCATCTAAGAAATGTGAGCATCTATGGTGAAATTATTGCTGTATGAACTGAAGAAGTGGACATCCCTTAAAAATTCCCAATTGTGCTAGGTACAGCTCCACTCAATTCATTCGAATTCAGCTCTAAAGTAGTGAGCTTAGAAGCATTGGATATACTATTTGGAAGATTTCCAACAAGTTTGTTTTGATATAAGTATAGTATTTCTAGATTGGGAAGACCACATCCCATATCTGATGGAAGACTACCTGAGAGAGAATTGTTTTTGAGAGACAACTCTTTAATACTTGAGATGTTGAAAATATTCCAAGGAATTGATCCATTCAAATAGTTATTTTCCAAATCAAGTATTTCCAATTTATTAAGAACCCCGTCTTTGGTATAGAACCTGGAAACACAACATTACAGAATAAGAAATAATTAAGAATCTAGTAAATTCTAATGTAAGCAGATATAAAGTGAGGGGAAAAAAGCATATAAGCAAACTATCATAGATAATTAAAATCTACCATAATATAGGTTTTCTTGATAGGCAACAAAATACATTAAAAAATGAAGTTTGAAATTTTAAAATAAATAGTTTTCTATATATGTTCTTGGTTTGTTAAAAAATATTTTATAAAATTTATCTTCCATGACTAAACAAGTCCTTACCACCTAACATTGTACATATTTCACAAATACTCTACCAATTCCCAATTGCAAATGAAATTAATCTCCATGATAAGAAAATGTAGTGCTTATATCCCTTCATGTTCCCCTAACAACTAGTTAAAAAGTCTCCACTAAATTTATTGATGACCTTTAAATTTGTGACTTGATAAGATCATCTAAGACGGGACTTAATTAATTTCAGTGCAAAAAAATTAAATATTGTCCATTGAAGAAAAAAAAAATACAATGGCAATTTCTACTACCATGAATTAATCATAACTTTGTATAATGCCATGAAAAGGGATGTCAATTGTTGATATGACCAATTAAAATCTATTTATAACAAAAGAAATAAATTGATAGATGGAGATACAATTTTTTAAGGTAAGATATATAGATGGGTATACAGAGTGTACCCGCAAAGGAGTTGTCACGTAAATATAATTCCTTTAGCAGTGTGCAGTTATCAATTTGTCTTGGGATATTTCCCTCAAAATGGTTAGATGATATAGTAAAATATTCTAGTTGAGGAAGATGACGACACATCTCCTATGGGAGACTACCATGTAAATAATTATATTTAAGGGAAAAATTTCTCAAGGAAGACATGTTGAAAAGCGAGAATGGAATTTCATAAATAACACAAAACTTAAGTATATCAGTTATCATAAATATTTTTAACCAAATTATATAAAAATTAAATCTGCATTAAGGGTGCATTTGTTGTATAGGAAAATCACATTATAACATAAAGTGTATTCACAAGGAAAATATTCTCTGAAGATACATAAATTTTCTGGTGTTTGATTAAGACACAGAAAATTTAGAACTTTAAAGAATCACAATAGAAATATAGTGATGCACTGAAAGGAGAGTGTGACACTTGCCTTTGTTTTGTCTTTTGAGCTAAAATTGTTAGGAAAACGATAATGGAGACTAAATTGAACACTCAAGACGCCAATGATGGTAACCCAACTTTGAATTACAAATTAGTAATTACTAAAGTTTAATGGGTAACAACAACTCATTGATACATGTATGATTTAGCACTAATTAAGAGGAGTCTCATACAGAACATGAGGTTAGTGCTTACTGTTACATTGAGAAGATGAGCTTAGCTCTTAACAGAGTTGTATTGTCTGAAGTAACAGGGACAATAAAATGAACTCCACCTATGTGAATATGAAGTAGTGCCGCTTCAACAAAGGTTTAATGAGTTTTACCTTTTTGAAAATATTCACAGAAAATTGGGATTGCTTAGCACATGGCCATTTAAATAGTGCTAGGGCTGTTAAAACCTCTTTGGAGAAATTGTATAAAAATGATGTGTATGATATCTTCAATCCTAATAGCAAGGAGTATTGGTTTAATCTTCGGACACCAAGTACTTCATTAGCATCCTTAGATATTTATACTAATTTTAAGGTTTAAACCTGTAAGGTACCTTCTTATATGCATCATTTTTATAGTGAATGACTTAGTTTACAAACTAGTGGGGGAATGTTGAAATAGTTTGTAAATATACTTATAATTAACCAAGTCCCACATTGGTTAAATTAGAGTATGTAATAGGCTTTATAAATGCAAACTAAAGTTATAGAGTAACTTTAGTTAAATGGGCACAAGCCCATTTGGCAAGTCCAAATAACCTAGCAAGACAAAGCCCATTAATGGTCTTTGATTAACACTTGGGCACTTGGGGCTTCTTGAGCCTTGATCGATTTGACAAATATTTTAACATTAGTTTTAATATATGGACCGGACCGGGTCGAGTCGGTTTGACCCGATTCGGATAGTGGTTAATTAAGTTAACATATTCAGATAAGTAAACTTGAATGGACTGTTGTGTTTGTTTCGAACAGACAATTATGACTATTTCGAACAAACAATTATGTCTATTCTGAATAGACAATTATGTCTATTAATTACTGACCAATTATATTTGTTCATTAGTGCATTTTCAACTCTATAAAAGGGAACTCCCTAATGCATTAGAATTCATTTTTCCATTGAGAGTTTTTGAGGGCTTTGTTGTATCCTGGGGTAACTTGCTTTTATAGAGAAGCAATATTACACTCAAGACAGTGTAATTGTTCATGCCTCAAAGCCAACCTAGTTAGTCTCCATTATCGTTTTCCTAACAAAAACAATGCTTGCTTCTGTTGTCCATTATATATTTGAAATCTTACTTGAAGTTTCGAGTTTCAACAGTGTGAAATAGTTTTCGAATAATTTCTCAAGTAATACTTCAATCTCATAATTATTACTAGAAATCGTGTTCATTGATATTACAGTTAATATTTTAAGGAAATAAATAAATTAAAGGCAAAATTACTATGAAATAAATTAATAAAGGATTCCTATATACTTCGTGGCCAACACCGTCAAAAAAATCCTAATTAGAATCATTTCATAACTCTTAATATATCACTAAAAAAGATTAAGGACTAGGAAGATAGATATTTTAAATTCTTTTAATATTTTCTTTTGGTAAGAAATTTTTATATGTTTTTAAACAAGTATATTTTGTGCTCGAAATCATGAGTTGCTCTAAGGTATAATAATATATTAAACTTATTAAGCCACTAGATGTGATTTAATAGTGTGGGGGTTTTGGTAGTTTTTAAGAGATTATGAATTCAAAACTCCATGGTATAATGCAACATATATATATATATATATATATATATAGGGAGCCGCTATTTCATACCTTAGATATTTTGCTAATGACACACCTTATTTAATGTCTAAATATATGATATAGACTAAATTACCCTAAATTAATATGGAAAGCTTTTAACTTTGACTAAAAACTTTCTATATTAAATGAAGGTAAATTAGTCTATATTATATTTAGACATTAAATAGAGTGTGACATTAGAAAAATCGAGTGTGAAAATAACGGCTCTCTATATATAGTATTATAAATTGAGATAAATAATTATCTTGCGATGGATGTGTGAATATCATATTCGTACCTTCTAAGTTATTCTCAACAAGATACAAATATTGGAGTGCGGTCAAGTTTCCAATGTCACCGGGTATGCTTCCTTTGTTGAATGAATTGTCAAATAATTCTAAATCTATCAAGACTCTGCCTTCATGCCAAATAGATGACATCTGACCAACGAATTCAATTGAGTAAAGATAAAGTCGTTCAAATTTTGAAAGGCCATGACATATATTCACTGGGAGATTGCCAGATAGATTATTATTGGCAAGGCTAACATCTTGTAGCATTGAGTTGTTGAAGATTTTCATTGGCAAGGAGCTGGAAAGGAAATTATTTCTAAAGTTCATGACTCTTAGTTGTGGAAGAGCACCAACCTCTTTTGGGATGTTTCCTGTAATTCAACATGAAAGAAAGAAAGGAAAAAACATGTTTCAGGATAAGATCATATATATATATTCCAATAATAGCACAATCAATTTAGCATTTCTTTGAATCCATATGGTCAATTAATTATTGAAATGGCAAGTTTATGTTATAATATATATGGTAAGAAATACATTAATATGAACATTGAGCAATAGTTCAAATGGTCATGTACCTAGCTTTTAAAAGAAATACATTAATATTAATGGGTCATGATTATATCTAATTTTTCCTTAGTAAATTTTTATGTAATTAGTAATCAAATAAGGATTAAGGGTGATTGAACACTTAGTACATTAGATCCAAATTAATCAATCTTGCTTAATATTTTTGAGGTTTTGTGTTGATGGGTCATGATTATATCTAATTTACCCTATTAGGCCCAATATAAGAATCCAACTCTAGCAAAAAAAGAAAAAAAAATTGTCACTCATGTTATTCACATCAACCAAACCAAGCGGACCGTTTGGCTCATTTTGTTTGCGGGTCAAACAATTTTCTTCGGATTCAGTTTATTTGCTCACACATATATAGTATAAACCTCAAATCAACATGCTACTAGGTTTGACCACTGGACTTAAGGAACTTGAACTCCCTAAATGTTGGTAACATGAGACAATTATCAAGTTATTGCACATGATCTTCTATAACCAAAATATTTTTTTTCTTTTTTCTGATTTTTATAGCTTTTTTACTATTAGATAGATAGAACCAAATTTTGTATTTGAAGAACTAAGAAAATGAGAATACATACCTGAAACCTTAACCATTTAGAGAGATTCTTAGATTAATTGTGTTGTATGTACTTTGTTGATTGAAAGAAAAACCTAAAATCTTATAGATCCCAATGCAATTAAACTTAATTAGTTACTTCATATGTAGACATAATAGTTATGTTTATAGCTTTCTTGCTCTACTCTTTTGATGTCAACTAATTTAAAAATGCTTGTAATTTTCAATAATTTATTTTTCACATTTTTCAAAAGAACAGCGGCAATGCAATTTGCAGAAATCATACCTTCCATACTATTGTGGCTAGTGTGTGACTCTTGAAACTTGGTCAAGTTCCCAATGTCTCTTGGTATCATGCCATAAAGTTGATTAAATTGAAACTCTATGACTTTTAGTTTCGAAAGATCACTGACTGCTTTAGAAATGTGTCCTACAAAGATAAAGAAAAGAGAAATAGAATTAATAAAAGGCCTGGCGCAATAGCTTATGTACCTTACTTACATTGTATGGTGTAAAACAACCAATTATTTGGCTCATTTATCAAAATATGATGATTTTGAAAACTATATATGAAAATGGTATGATTTTTAAACTATTTCTCTAGATGTCACATAAGCATTATTGTGTTTTTTTTTTTTTTTTTTTTGGTCCACCCCAAGTTGTGAGACTTTAATAATGAAAAAAATGAAAAATAATGTTTATTTGGCAAAAAAACACATGCACATAAATAGTTTAGAGAAACGACACTATTTTAATAAATAATTTTTAAAGATATATATGACAAAAGTAATTTTAAATTTTGGTACTAAATCTATAACAATTGAGTCTCACAATGTCTATACTAAACAAGTTTAAAATTTTGAATTTAATTAGGTTAAAGCTACACAATTTTGAAAAAGTTGACTTAAGATGAAGTGTAATTTTTAGCTCAATTAGACTTAAAATTTATCAACTATTTCAATGTTTGACACATATTTTGAGATTAAGTTTTTTGGCTAGTTGTTCAAGATTATATTTACATGCATAAAAATAACTATGCGTATTTCTAATAAAATAAATAAATCACTAAAAATTTATTAATATTTTGCTTCACAACAAAAGGATTGGACTTAAATGAACAACTGATAAATTCATCCATAAAAAAAAGTTTTCCTATAAACGCACAACATTTTTTGAACGGCAAGTTTATGTAATAATATATATGGTAAGAAACACATTAATATGAACATTAATTGAGCAATAGCTCAACTGATCATTTACCAAACTTTTAAAAGAAGTATATTAACATTAATGGGTCATGATTATATCTAATTTACCCTTAGGGGGCGTTTGGTATACAGATTTTTTTCGTTCCAAGGAAACATAATTCTTGGGAATGTGGTTCCTAGGAATGTTACAATTTATGTTTGGTTGACCTTAAACATTCTTAGGAATGTGAGACAATATTTCATATCCCTATGTTTGGTTCAAATACTACTTTCCTCAGAATATTTATAGTTTTACAAAAGTACCCCTAATTTTAGTTTTAGAAAAACAACTTTTGCATTTATACTTTGACTAATTATTTGAATTTTACTGGTACATGTTATGCTGCGGCTACTTTGATGTTCTGTATTTGACATAGTAGAATAATTTCTCTTATTACTATCATTATCACAAATGTATCTGTGAGTTAATTTTTTTTAGATTTAAAGAAAATTAATTGGGCAAAATCTTAGAATCAATTTTGAAAAAAGAAAAAAATTACTGTGTGTATTGTCATGATTTCACCCTTGTCCCAACACCTTATGAATTCACTTTTTTTTCTTGGCTAATGAAGACATTATGCACAGTAAAAAGAAAGACAATTATTGTTGTTCTTTCTTTTCCTTGTCTACTGGTTCATAGTTCAACATTTTTTTTCCTGCCATATACTTGGGTCCAGAAAACTTTATGCACGGTAAAAAGTAACTTTCAATTTTAGTATTATTCTATTTTTTATTTGTTTGTTTTAATTTTGATATTATTACAATTATGCTATTAATGAAGGGTATATATGTCTTTTTATGTCTAATAAACTTTCCCATGGCACGAGAATCTAAAAATCTCACCTCCCCTCATGAGATTTTTTTTTGTGGGAAATTTGCCCCAAAACTGTTCCCAGGAATCTTATTTGCCTGGGAATTTTTTTTAATATATTGTACCAAACATGAAAATATTAATTTCTCAAATTATGATTAAAACACCCCTTTAGTAAATTTGTGTCTTATTAATAATTAAATTAGGTTAATGGTGATTGAACACTTAGTACATTAATTAGATCCAAATCAATCTTGATTAATATTTTTGAAGTACATTTGGAATTTACCCAAAGAGAATTGAAGCAACCCTAATTCAACTTTATGCTCATACTTGTACAAATTCAGGTTCTTCCTCTAAGTTCATTTCGAATTACCCCTTATGTTCTTAATGTACTCAATTAGATAAATTAGAAATTTGTAATTGATTAGGAGTTCATTTTAAAATAACACACTAATTATCTACTACTTAGAAATTAGGATTATCCCAAAATAACCTTTTTTTTGAAAAAGAAAAAAAAGCCATTGGGCCTTAAACAATAATTACCCTATTAGGCCCAATATAAAAACAGCAAAAAAAAAAAACAAAACAAAACTTAATCATGGACATAAAAATTAAAAAAGAAAATAAAAATAGTCAAGTGAACTTGTCACAAAGTAGCCAAAAGTGTAAATTGAAAATTAAGTGGGTGTAAATTTATTAAAGTATGCAATTGTTTACTTTAACCTTCTTGGCGGGTTTCATTCGATGAATGAATATTGGGTATAGCTGTGTATATGAAAGGGGAAAAAGGAGGGACCATAGAGTAAAAACCAAAATATATGTGTATATTTGTAGATATTGGGTCGGGTGCGTTTAGGATCAGTTTTTAAAAATCCTAAAACTGCGTCCGACCGTGTAACTGAATTTATCCAAAAATTGTCTTATTTTATTTGCGGGTCGGATGGTCTTCTTCGGATTTGGGTTCTTTGCTCACCCCTATACGGTATAAACCTAAAATCATCAGGCTGCTAGGTATGACCATGGGACTTAAGGAACTCCCTATACTTATATATATATATATATCTAATTTTTATAGCTTTTTTACTATTAGATAGGTAGAGCTCAACTTTTTAGTTGAAGAGTTGAGAAAATGAGAACACAAACTTGAAACCTTATAAAAGAGAGATAGAATTACTAAAAGGTGTCGCCTAATAGCTTATGGTGTAAAACAACCAATTCTTGGACTCATTTATGAAAATATGATGATTTTGAAAACTATATATAAAAATGGTATGGTTTTTCTTTGTTATTGGCCCACTCTCAGTTGTGAGACTTTAATAATAAAAAAATACAAAATAATGTTTATGTGGCTAAAAAAATCCATGCACATAAATAGTTTAGAAAAACCACACTACTTTAATAAATAATTTTAAAAGATCTATATGGTAAAAGTAAATTTAAATTTTGGTATAAGATCTCTAAAAATTAAGTCTCACAATGTCTTTTAAACACCGAAAAGTTTAAAATTTTAAATTTAATTAGGTTAAAGATACACAATTTTGAAAAAGTTCACTTAAGATGAAGTGTAATTTTTAGCTCAATCAACATAAAATTTATCAACTATTTCAATGTTTAACTCATATTTTGAGATTAAGTTTTCTGGCTAGTTGTTCAAGATGGTATGTACATGCATAAAAACAACTATGTGTATTTCTAATAAAATAAATAAATCATTAAAAAGTTATTAATATTTTGCTTCACAACAATAGGATTGGACTTAAATGAACAACTAATAAATTCATCTATAAAAAAAAAAAATTCCTATAAAGACATAACATTTCTTTAAAAAAAAATAAAAAATATGTAGGCATTAATAGAACAACAATAATAATATCACACATCATAACATCTAATATATTACCTGAAAAAGAGTTATGAGCCAAAATCACCACTTCTAGTGAAGAAATGTTGAAGATTTCTATAGGAATGATGCCTGAAAGCTTGTTCATTGAAGTATTTAAAGTCTTCAATCAATGGAGTTGACCAATCTCAATTGGAGTGCTTCCACCAATATGATTAGAATTCAAATCCAAGGTCTCAAGCTTTGACAAGTTGGATATGGATAGTGGAATGAAACCACCAAAACTATTATTTTGGAGACTCAAATGCTGAAGTTCAGATAAACCTCCTATCCATGGTGGAATCTCTCCATCGAAACCATTGTAGCTCAAGTTCAGTAGCTTAACTCTATGCAATCGGTGTAACTCATTTGGTACCTCACAATGGAAGTTGTTGTTGCTAAGGTAAAGTGTAGCAAGAAATGAGAGATTTCCCAGTTCAGGGGGCATGATACTAGTAAGGCCCATGTTACTAAGATTCAAGGCCTTGACTCTTCCATGGTGGGCATCGCAAGTGACGCCAATCCAATTGCACAATGAAGAAGAATTTGACCAATTATTGGCCAAGAGATCATGAGTACTTAAAGTCATAGAGTATTTAAATGCAAGAAGGGAAGATTTATCAGAGGTGAAAATGGTTCTTCTCATAGCCAAGTTACAAGCCATGAAGTAATGCAGTGAGAGCATGAAAATATAGAGAAGAAAGCAAAGTTTGGCCATGTTTAATAGTTTGAATAAGTCTAAACACTGGGAAAGAGAAAGATATATATAACTACACCCAATGGATATGGTGTAATATGAACAGTCATTTTTGGTATGATACCAAAAATTTGATTATATTGTAATTTTATGTCTTTTAATTTGAAAGATCACAACCGCTTTGGAAATATATTCTACAAAAATATGGAAAAAATATATAGAGTTAAAAGAAAAGGTCTGGCCCAATAATTTATGTATCATCCATAATGTAATACAACAAATTCTTTAGTTAATTTATCAAAATATGGTAATAATGGTTACTTGAGCTTAGTTACTTCAGCTTTGATTTGTAGTTCTACCTCAGAACTAAACTTTTGCGATTATTGTTTCATTANCTTGGAGAGGGGAAATTTCTGGTTTCTGATAGTTTTCCAGGCAACGATAGGACCAAATACTGTCTCACTTCCAAGGTATTTATTTATTTGGCCTATTTTTTCTTTCGGAGTGGTTCACACCAATGGCACCTAGAGCATTCAGTAAGTTGTTTTTGTCATCACATGAAAGGCGCAAAGTCCAAGCTCTTCTCTTTATTTTTCATCTTTCACAGTGGAATATTATATGCGTATGAAATTTTGCATATGTGCTCATCTGCAGAGAGCACCAAGTGTTTGATGAAAGTCCTCTTAGGTTTTTTTTTTTTCATTTGCACGTGACCCCTACGTTTCTTTGAGATAAAAAACAGAGCTATCTCATTCATATTCTTGATTCAATTAGTGCATTGGCTCATTCTTTTATATAACTAATTAAAGGATTATTTCGAATGTGATCAATTTTTCACTTTCAAGCCCTTTTATTTGCGGAAGATGAGAGAAAACCTCTGAAAAATGAAATCACATAATCATAAAATAGTAAAGTGCATGCTACCATCAAAGTAACTATTTATTTAGCAAAGTTGTTATTAAGGAGTGGGGACTGCTTCTAGATACATTAAAACTAATAATGAATTGAATTCATTCACAGAGGGTCGAACTTAGATTTCAATGCTTTTAACATTAAATGATTCTTTGCATGCTTAGGCCTTTTGACAGAAATTTGGATACCCTCAAATCACCTCACTTTTCAGAATAAATCCAAGTAAAGCAATGCCCTATTATACGTATTTGTGGAACATTATATGCGTATTTTTCATCTTTCACAGTGGTAAAAGAATTTATTTACCAAAGGAGTTTGTCCTCTGGAAATTTTCTTAAAAAATGAATACCGTGTGTGGTGAAGTTGTGGAATACTACCTAATGTGGCAATGGATTTGTCTTGGGNATACCCTCAAATCACCTCACTTTTTAGAATAAATCCAAGTAAATCAATGACCTATTATACGCATTTTTGGAACATTATATGTGTATTTTTCATCTTTCAGTGGTAAAAGAATTTATTTACCAAAGGATTTTGTCCTCTGGAAATTTTCTTAAAAAATGAATACCGTGTGTGGTGAAGTTGTGGAATACTATCTAATGTGGCAATGGAATTTGTCTTGGGTTTTTTGTGCTTTGGCTTTGGAGCTTATTTACATATCTGTTTAATGTAGGACTGGTTTTTGAGTTTATTTGCATTATCATACGCAAGAGGAATTAATGTGATTTTCTGCCATAAATATATATGCATGGCATCGATGACTTATATATGGAGATACTTACAGTAATTTATGTGCCAAGCTTCTTTCCTTACTATCTGGGTTCTCTATTGCTTTTAAGGGCTGATTAATGGTATGCTTTTGAATTTAGACATAGTTGTATGGTTGAGTATAGTTTATGAACACTTGGGAGAGAACTTATACCATTGATGGTGTAAATCTATCTAACCTTCTCAGTTAGTAGTTTGTGATGCAACTATGGTCAATTATATGCGTATGAAATAATCTTGACACGCTGTCATGTTTGTAACTTCTTTGAAGCTACTATTCAGTTATTAAATTATGCAGCACCAAAGACCGCACAATGGTTTTTCAACTGCACCCTTTCAAGTTCCTATCATCTCGTGCCTTTTATCTTCCAAAGTTCTACGTACAGTAGGAAGTGGGAGATGATAATCATAATTGATTATGTCTTGGCTGACTTAGCATTCTTCTTAGACATGTTCATCCTAAATACCAAACTTCTGGATGTATATTTTGCCTCTTTAGTTGGTCTGAGATGCTCTTGTATTTTGATTAAGTATGTCAATATTTGATGCTTCATAATTAATATGTTCTCATATTCTCTAAAAAATAAGCATGGCAAAAAAATATTAAAAAAAATATGCTGGCCCGTTTTAGCCAGTATTGGCCCGCAGTCCAAAGCTGGGCTGGGCTGGGATTTTGCTGGCCCGATTAGAACCGGGCCAATTTGGCCTGTCCTGTTTTGGCCTGCGGCCCGATAGTGCCAGGCCTTAATGGGCTGGGCTGGCCCGTTACCCACCTCTCATTGACTAATGATCATTGTGTAATACCCAATAGCTTATTTTAATTTTGATAATTATCACTTCTTTTTTTTTCTGTTTTTTGAAAGAAGCATTTGTTAAATTTCTGTTTTGTATTTTTTTTGTCTGGATTTCTATTTTTGGTATTTCTCCCATTTAAAAAATAATTCCGGCCCAGATTGGATCGGGTACCGGGTCGGGCCCACACTTACTATTCCTAAATCCGAATTACTTGACTTAAACCAAAAAACTACACCGTTTTGTGGTGGACGCAAAGCAACTGGGAGGGCTTCGTGTACTACGGCATATGCCCTGCCCTGAACTTGTGGGAGAGCACCTAGTTCAGTTGTTGCGTCGCTTTGCAACACTGTCCCACCCCGACAACAACATAAACAACAGATTGAATTCCTATCTTGATTTCTTTCAGGTTTACCCTTTCTGAATATTTTTGTTACTTTTCTGCTTAATTTCTTCTTCTGTTCTTGCTCTGTCTGAAATTGGTGTTAACTTGTTGTCAGACGATAGCAGTGTTTTTTTTGTCATTGTTATATTTACTTGTCAATTTTCTTCTGGGAAATGAAACCATGCGTCTCTCACACTCATGTCCTGAGTTTTGATGGTAAAGATGCATTTTTTCCTTAAATTATGTTAAAGAAGATGAAATTACAACTTTACTGAACCAATTTTTATGGGAAAAGTACACGTAACCACTCAAAAGCATAATTTTATACATATATATGAAAAAATTATCATATCTGTACTAGCATGTAAAAAATTATCATAGCATTTCGGCATTTCCCTTTTAGTTTTGGTTTCATGTTGTAAAGGATAACAGTATTTGGGAATTTTGTGTTTGGTTATTTTTACTTTTGCTTTGCACCGCTGATTTATGCAGCTTTAGATGCAAATTCCCTCCGTTCTTATGAAGCCATTTCTATTCTGACAGTGAATTTTACAATTTTCTTTTCTTCTATTTTAAAGTTTATAAGTTGATGAAGTTAGCCTTTTTTTTTTTCCTGTAGCTTGAGTTGAACAAGCGAAAATAGCTCCTTGAGCCAAAGAAGCTGAGTTTTTTGTCAGCTCATCTGGCTCCACTTTGATCATAAACGTCAGGGCCAGCTTTAATTGATCTGGCTCATGTTGAAGACTCAAGCTACTTGCTTTCCCAGTTGAGTCAATCTTGAGCCAAAGTTTTGAGCTTGTTGTACACCCTTAGCCAATGACTTTTGAACCTAGCCAAGGCTGGGCTCATCACGGCTCGACCCTACTCAGCTCATTTCCAGCCCTAGTTCTAATTTACATTCTAAGGTAGATGGAGATTAATTGCATCCATTCACTCGAAAACATTCTGTTTCCTCGCTTTCTCTCAAGTTTGTCAATTTTCATAGACTGATGATGCTATAACTAATTGTCGTTTCCACAAATTGTCAGTGTCTTGTATTCTTCTTTGCCGGTGGATGGTGCTCGCCATACTTAACTTATGGTGGCAGTGCCACTGCCAAAGCTACCCCAAGTGAATGTACTGTCGTAGACAACACAGTTTCCCTAGAAGAAAATCTACTTGAAACAATAAATAGAAGGAAAATTCAGGTCTTATTGGCAAAATTTTCTCTGTGAATTAAACTTTGGGGCTTCTTTATGTTATGAATCAGGGTCAAGTAGAAAATGGTGTCCT
This sequence comes from Cercis canadensis, assembly GCA_003255065.1. NCBI lineage: Eukaryota > Viridiplantae > Streptophyta > Magnoliopsida > Fabales > Fabaceae > Cercis > Cercis canadensis. The sequence continues at coordinate 67,417 of QAOA01002850.1, forward strand.
TGGCTACATTGTACTTCCTCTTCTTTTGATTGCTTTGGAATGATGGACACCTTTCTGACGTTTATATTTGCTGCAATGTGTGGCCCATAAAAGATTTTGGTATTAGGACTTGTTTTGCATTTCTGTTTTTCTGTGTTTACTTATTGGTGATGGATAATCTGTCTGTAACAACTCAACTAGAAAGTTCATAGGTTTTCCTTGTTGTGTTAACAGTGTGCTGCATATGAAATTAGGGGAAGAAGATCAGCTCAACTTGTATATCTGTGATGGGGGAAATGTGGTGGACTCTTATAGGGGCTGCTATCCCTGCAGTCATTGCAGGACAAGCTTTTAGAGTGAAGAAAAGGCGTGCTGAAGAGCAGAGGTTGAAAAGTGCAAGGGGAAGGGAGAAGAGTTCTGATGACATTTTTGTCTGTGAGAGGGTCTGTACAACAAAGAGGATGTTAAAAAAGGTTGGTTCGTTCTCGAAAGATCCCATTCCTGATACTTGTGTCACTGTCTGTGGTGTATCTGAGCTTGATGCCTGTGCTGATGCCTGTGCTCGCACTGTTTGCGTTAACCAACATCAAGTACCTAATTGGAATGACATATGCCTTAAAAGGTGCCAGAGTGAATGCCTAAAACTATCTGCTTCTAATTCTGCTTAAGACTGTTTACATTGAGCCAATGAAGTTTGTAAAATTTACTGAGTTATGAGATGATGGTTAATGTATTTCGGCGTAATTTTAATTCTAGATTCATTACAGACACTACAAATGCAAGTGGGATCATTCAATTTCAGTAGGTAACCTCTGTCCATTTAGCAGTCACTGACTTGAGTTCTAAACTTCTAAATGCTTATTTATTTGGTGCCTTGCCACAAGCCTTCAATTGGATTCCTTCCATATCATTGGGTGAATAAAGATAATTGTGTCCATTTTATTATATTGCTAGTTGAATCCTGGATTCCCTGATTATTTATCTTGGATTCTTCAGTTGAAAGAAAGATTTTATAATGTTGTTTCTATTTCAAATGATCTAGTTGTACCCAGAAAAATGATGATATAGGCTAGGTGACATGAAAGGGGGGGAAAAATCCAACAAAGATAGGAACAGGCTCCAGTACTAGGAAGCGGGTGCATATGGCCTAATATAATAGAATTTAACTCCTAGTTAGCGGAGATTATATAAGCTGAAGCTATTTGCAGTTTAAACACTCCACCATCATTTCTCTTCGTAATCTTTGTTAGAAGTTGCCAAAATTCAACACAAAATCATGATGGGAATAAACCATATATCAGAATAGTAATAGCGAAAGGTGTAAGAAATTCAATTCTCTTAAAATAGTTTGAATGCTGCATGTGGAAATATGCCACTTGTCGAAGCAAATAGAACAATCAGTTGCCGTACAGTGCTCTGCTTTCTGGTTATTTTCAAAAATGTTTCTATCTAGGGTTGTTTTTCCCGAAGTAAATGAAGAAATTCTGTCACGGATTGGACTTATGTGTCACATGTTATAAGAAACGGTATATGTTAAAACATACAATTTTTTATAAAATGTAAAAACGGCACTATATAAAAAAAACGTGTCAAAAAGTAAATTTAAAAGTTGTTTCTGGGCACTTTTTTTATATTGTGTCATTTTTACATTTTATAAAAAATTATATATTGTGACACATACTAGAAGACTCATTTTTTCAATATTTTTACAATGATATCAAAATCACTAGGTGGATTTCATCCAAACCCACCAAACTAAGGAATGTGTACGTTTCCAAAATAGAGGGGAAGTAGGTGTAAAATCAGCTAACTACATGGAGATTGGTGTAATTTACCCTAAGTAAAATGAATGGCACAAATCATTTTAATTATCAATTTCACTTGTAGTATCAGTAAGCCATGAAAGAAAATATGTGGATTAGATATTTCTTTGATGTTTTGGCTCAAAATTTTCTACACTAGAAGTTACCATAAACGCAATTATTGGAACATTGACAAATTTAATTGCGCTACTTTCCTCTTTGAAAAAGAATAAAATAGAAAGAGAATACCTTTCTTGGCCTTTTGGATAACGATATACTACAATATCAAAATTATCACTCTAAATTTCACAATTTATTGAGTTGACTTATAGGCATTTTGGATAAGGTTTTTTTTCTTTATATATCTTTCCAAATGCTGTCTGCTAATGGAATTTTCTCTCTCGGCGGAAATTAATACACAAAACCTAGCCATTTAACAATGCTATAGGTGGAGGTTGCTATTTCTGTGTTTGGTTGAGACAGATTTGCTTCTGTCAATAATTTCCATCATTATTTCCCTGTTTTCTCTTAATAGAAGAATCAAATCAGAAATTAAAACTGTTATTGATGGCTGGCTGCTGATTAGGGTACTAGTAACCCTCCTTTTGTTCACAAATGGACTTTAAAACCATCTATGTGAACCTCTAGCATCAAATTGATATGTGAACTACTCTATAAGCCGCATGCAAATATATAATATTTTTGGTACATGACAATATAGAAGTTTGAACGCCTATTGACACAAGATATATAATCTTCTATATTAATCAATATTCTACAATAGTAGTTCATGTATTTTTCAACAGTAAACCAATATAATCTTCTATATTACTTGTGACATGTATTTTCAAAATTAGCAACTATTGTACAAACTCAAAAATAGGATTATGCTTGAATGACCCTATTAAATATTAAAACAATATGTCTTATGAAACAATAAATTAACTACTCTAATTCTGGGATGATTTCTAGGTCAAGCTTGGCCTGTCTTTGAGCTTTGATCCCATTTTTGCTCTTCGGGGCTGTAGATGTGAATGGATTAGGAGGCACTGATAATCCATTGCCATCCCCTTCCAACATTTGAACCACAGCTTTCATGGAGGGGCGATTTATTGGGTGCCACTGTATGCACCACAATCCAACAATTGCAAGTTTTTTTGCTATCTCAACATCTTTTTCCTCCTCAAAGTGAATTCTTAAGTCTTCCCCTTGTTCTAGAAGATTGTAAATCCACTCTGGATAGTAAACTTGGGTGTTGTTCTCACCTGTGGCATCCATATTCTTTCTTCCTCCAACCATTTCAAGTAGTAAAATACCAAAGCTATAAATATCTGACTTGAAAGAAGCCTTCCCAAAGTTTCTTGAGAAAACTTCTGGAGCAATATATCCAATGGTGCCCCTAGCTGTAGTCATTGACACTGCACTTTGATCCTTGGAACACAACTTAGCCAAGCCGAAATCTGAAATTTTTGGACTGAAGTTCTGATCAAGTAGTATATTGTGAGGCTTGATGTCGAAATGCAATATCTGTTGCTCGCAACCTTGGTGAAGATACTCAATTCCTCTAGCAATGCCGAGAGCAATGTGCTGTAACTTTTCCCAACCAAGGAAACTGCTTTTCATTTCTGGAGAACATATAAACTTTTCGAGTGATTCATTTGGCAGAAATTCGTAAACCAAAGCTCGATAAAATCCATCAGCACAAAAGCCAACTAAGCGTACAACATTGACATGGTGAATTGTGCCCATTGTTCCTACTTCATTAATGAACTCTTCCCCATTTCCCTTAGAATCATTGAGGATCTTGACCGCAACAAGTATTTCATTGGAGAGCTTTCCTTTGAATACTGTTCCATAGGCTCCTTCGCCTAAGTTCTCTTTAAATCGATTTGTAATCTTTTTGATATCAGCATATGAATACCTTGAAGGCTTGAGAGCTTTGTAGTCTTCCAAAAAGTTTTCTATCTTTGCTTCAAAGTCTTTCCTTACTTTACATGCTCTTAAAGCAAGAACAATTATGATGAGCATGATAAAGAGAAGGATTGAACCGAGAGTTGCACCTTCATATTCATGGTACTAGTTTTAATACACATACGTTATATGGAAAACACAATAAAGAAAATGTTGAATGGAGATTACTTAATGAAAGTTAGACTACTTACCTATCACTTTGATTGAAGAACCTGTTGCAAATGACAATTTGATTACCATATCATGTTTACAAATTGAACATAAATATCAATGAAAACTTTTGGTTGCTGTGAATTGGCATTAACAATAACGTTACCTTCGCGTTGTGTGTCGACGCATTGAATTGCATTGTCTACCAACTGACATTTCTGTCCTTTGTTTTGGCACCTTTTACAATTTGGTTTTGTCCAAGAGATCCACAAGTAATTTATCTTAGGTTCGAAACTGGGTCGATGCCGATAAGGTGAAGTTGCAGGAAGTAAAACATCAAGCATCTTGGTGCATGAAACTTGTGTTGAAACATCGGTTATAGAATCCAAAGCATTAATTAGACAACGAGACAGAGAACAGTTGAAAAAAGTGAGGTTATAAGGATAATATTGGAATAGCAGTGATGGCGAATGAGCAAGTTTTAAGAGTTGTCTTGGAAGGCAATATTCTGGGTCATATACCAAAATTTCTTGAACCTGATAATCTATGTTGTAAACATAGAATCTTGCTGCTGCCAGCTCGAGCACCGTCTCATTTTTATCTGTACAAGATAGTAGATCAAATCCTGGATAGCCACACTGATTTGACTTGCTACCTTTGAGCTGGAATGGAAATCGGATAGCAAGAGGTCCACACCATGAATCCTCACATTCATTTTGCACTGCTCCAATCACAAAGGGAATTAACATCAACAAGCAGAAAGCTGAAAACTTGACCATTGTAAGGGGATCTCAGTACTTCAGAGTGCTTCTGAACTCCTCAATGACCTTAATTATATACGGATGATGTGTAAGGGTCTATGACCTTATTGATACTTTTTTAGCCCCAATAATTTCTAGTAGTACCGATCAATTTTTTAAATTAAATGGACGCAGTTTCCCTGCCAGTTTCATATAGACTTTTCAGCCATTGATAGTGTCTGATGAACCTCCAAGCACACAAAAATTGACCAAATTTCTACATTCATAGTAATTGTGTCTATTCTTGTGAAAAGCATGCACTATGTCTCTTCTGCATATCACCAATCATGCAAGACCAATCAATGTTAGCAATCAATTCACATGCATTAGAGTTTTCTAATATTTGAATACATAATTGCATGATATTTTAGCCTTCTTTTTGTTGAAAGAGTAATGTAGAAAAATAAAAAATAAAAAAGAGTACCAGCCGACTAAACAAAAGGAGTCTAAAAATAACACCAACTGCTAGCATCTTCCTTCAATTATCACCCATGTGTAAAAACAAAGAAAATTTTAGAGAAAAAGACAAGTTGTAAACCGACTTAAATAGTCGGTTATAGTAGCCTATAAATAGGCTTGATTGTATGTTAAAATGAGTATGGAAGAAACAAAGCCATCAGCTTTGTACCTCTTCCTTAAATAATTAAACTACATTTGTTCAACTATTACCATCACATTTTTCTTTAGTAAAAGAATGAGAAGTAGATACAAGTTATTAACTTGTACGTGTCACATTTTCTTCAAATATTATTTCAACTAATCAACTATTCACCTAGCAACCTTTCCCACTTCCGACCTTCTTTGTCTCATTCACAAATCACTTCAACTCTTTCATTTCTTTACATCACTATCACTTCTCACCATAACAATTCATCTTAATTTTCACACACACAACTATTATCCTTCCCACAAATTAACACTTTTCAACTGACTTCTATGATGATTGCATAATAGTGTAATATTTTTTACCACTTATTCATGTGCTTCTTGCTTTTTTATTACATAAGCACCACATGCTTCTTTGACTTAATATTGATTTGGACTTTTCTAGATTACTTTTCAACAAGTTCCTACAATTCTACGACCAAAGACTAATAATAATTTATGTCCTTATCTGGGGTAGTTCATATTTCTTAGACCAATAACATCAAACAAGTTGCATTGGTCATGCCAATAATTCAAGACCATCGTTCCAATTTTGCTACCAATTTGTAGACGCCATTGATAGTGGCCACAAAGTTGGTCAACTTCCAAGTAGGAGCTAAATAAGTGAGTTCTATATTAATACAACAATAAAAGATGAGTGAGCCCGCCATGTATACCTCTTCCCTAACCCTGTAAAAGAAAAACCTTTGTTTGGAAAAGGACCATGTCCCTCATTATTGTGCTTATGTTTCTACTCCATACCACCACCTGTCATGCCAAGCCAAGCAGTAAATGCACCTCTTCCTGTGGCAAACTCAACATTAGCAACCCTTTTCGAGTACATGGTGACCCAGAAACGTGTGGCAACCAGGAATTTGAAATAAATTGTGAGAACAATGTGGCGATGGTATCTCTGTATTCAGGCAAATATTATGTGGAAGCAATCAATTATAGTGACTCCACAATCCGACTTGTTGATCCTGGTGTTCATCAACAAAATTGCTCCTCTCTTCCTCTTTATCTCCTAGGGTACACCAACATTAGCTTTAATAATCTGTATTCGATTGTTTTGGAGGATGATCAAATAATTTACTTGAGTTGTATTGAATCAGTGAATGATGCACTGTATGTGAATACTTCTCCATGCATGGGTGAGCATCCTGCAGGAGAGTATAATTATGCGGTTATTGACTATTTAACGGCAAAGGAATTGAGAGTTGGTTGCAGTGTCAAGTTTCTTGCTTTGACATCGGGAGGCTGGCTGTGGAGGAAGCCGTTCGGTGAAGTCAATGTTTCCTATGCTGACATTCACACCAGTTTAGCCCATGGATTCCTGCTTAGATGGGACGACGGTGATTGCTCTTGGTTAAGTCCTACCGTTACATTCAAGAAATGTGGTAAGAAATAACAAATTTATAATTCTTTTAAATTTTTTAATCATTACCAGTGACTAACTTGTAAGGTGATTACTATGTTTCTTCCTCTTCTAAAGGGATAGTGCTCTTCTACTGCCCCTTGAGAGGGTTCTAGTAAAACAAATATTTTAAAATTTATGTTGTTATGAAGATCTCAAAAAAATGAATAGCACAATGTGAGTCAATTTGTTTTCTATAAAATGCATAAATAAAAATACAATTAAACTCAAATTCTATAAACTGCTTTAGAATTTGACCCACACTACATAACTCGATTTTTCAAGATACTCACAACACCAATTTTAAAATGTGGGTCTCGCCAGAACCCAGTGGAGTAGCTCTGCCTCTTGAATAGCTTAGCAATCACCAACTTATAGTTAGTTTATTTTGTTAGATGATTAATTATATCAAATTAAGTATACATATTTATCAAGCCCCTTGATGAGTAGTTTAATGGCCAGTTATTTGTACTTTATAGAAGATTTTAGGTTTAAACAAAATATATATATATATANATATATATATATATATATATATATATTTATCAATTCTTTCTCTCAAGTGTCAGATTTATTTATCTTTTGTGTGTGCTATACATTTTCAGGAGTAATTCATTTTTTTGTGTATTATAGAACTGCCCTTTGATTATAGTAATTTATGACTACACTGCTGGTAAGATATTTGGAAAAAGTAAACTTTAGATATCTAGCATAACATAATCTATGAATTATGAAATAACTTGAATAGATTTTTAAGGATAAAAAGAAACAAAATTTAAAATGTTCCCAGAACTTAAATTAATAATTTTTTGGATCTCTTACTGATTGAAATCTACAATATCTAGTAGTTAAATTACTGTCATAAATGTGAGCACATTTACATAACTAATTCTCATCCTTAGCGTTAGTTTCTCCATTAATTAGCTGATGCAACAAACGTTTTTCCATTATTTAGGTTTTTGGAAGACCATAATTGCTTATGCTACTGGTAAGAATTTCTTCCCCGCCTTGAAAATTCATTTCTGAATTTATTCATGAATTAATATATTATTTTATTATTTAGTTATATGTGTTTATAATAGAGCTGGGTAACGGGCCGGCTGGCCCGTTTTGGCCCAGCTAGTCCTTACACGGACAGCATGCCTAAATGGGCCGATTCACTATTATTATTTTTTAGTTTTTTAACTATTTTCATTCATAATTGGACTAAAATCTAATAAAAGTTTAAGTATTTTTCTTTAGTAATTTTGACCAAATTACTAATGAATCTAATTGAACAAAACAAAATATGTACAAAGTAATAAATAAAATTAAAACAAAGAATCAAAGACATATATAAAAAAATGCATGTAAGTATAAAGTTAAAATAAAGATGTATAAATAACTAAAAAAAATTATAATAATATATACTTTAAAGTTTAAAGTTCAAAAACACATATTAATATGATTTGGTAGTCTTTTCAAAAAAAAAAAAAAGCAGCGGCCGACCCGGCCCACATCCAAATGGGTCACAGACCAATTTGGGTCAGGCCAAATTTACTAAATTCTATTCAGGCTGGGATATTTACAATCTCATCCTACTTTTTTTCGGGCCAAAGCTCTAGTTTATATGGACTCTAAATTAATTTTTAAAAAAATTAAGAGTTCATGTTCGAATTTCTACTCCCTTATATCCTCACCTACAAAATCTAATTCTATTTACTTAATCGTATTTAAAAAACCACCAGTGTAACTAATTGAATAAATTCAACTAGTTCATTCAGACAAAAAATTAAAAGAAAAAAAAAACGTCCAAAAATTTTCTCGGGGCATGGCCCCTAGAGCAATATATACATCTCGAATATTATGATTTATAAATCACCTATTTCTTACTTTTTATCGTTCACTTTGCTAACTAATTTCCTGTATACTATGTTACAGGTGTTTTGTATGAGGCATCCATTTACACTAGTAAGACATTTTCTTTCTCCTTAAGATATAAGTTAGATTGGATCTGTAGGAAAAGTTGGACTAGCCAATTTTTGTGTAAAATTTATTAATTTACTTATTTATTTTGCACTTGTCTTTCCGAAGCATATCTTCAGGCAGCGAAAGTAGCACTTGGAACTCCCTGTGTCATCATTCTATTGTTTTATAAGTGGCGAAGGAGGCACTTGTCCATGTATAATACAATTGAAGAATTTCTGCAAAACAACAATAACATGATGCCGATAAGATATTCATACTCAGATATCAAAAAGATGACTAGAGGTTTCAAGAACAAATTGGGTGAAGGTGGCTTTGGAACTGTCTTCGAAGGAAAGCTTCGAAGTGGAAATATGGTAGCAATAAAGATGCTGGGTAAGTCCAAAGCAAATGGTCAAGATTTCATCAGTGAGGTTGCCACAATTGGTAGAATTCATCATGTTAATGTGGTGCAGCTCATAGGGTATTGTGTTGAAGGATCAAAGCATGCTCTCGTATATGATTTTATGTCCAATGGTTCTCTTGATAAATACATATTTTCTAAAGAAGGGAGCATACCCATAAGGAGCAAGAAGATATATGAGATCGCTATTGGAGTAGCTCGTGGGATTGCATATTTACATCAAGGTTGTGACATACAAATTCTCCATTTTGATATCAAACCTCATAATATTCTTCTTGATGAAGACTTTACCCCCAAGGTTTCAGACTTTGGACTTGCAAAGCTTTATCCAACAAATGAAAGCNGATAAATACATATTCTCTAAAGAAGGGAGCATACCCATAAGGAGCAAGAAGATACATGAGATCGCTATTGGAGTAGCTCGTGGGATTGCATATTTACATCAAGGTTGTGACATACAAATTCTCCATTTTGATATCAAACCTCATAATATTCTTCTTGATGAAGACTTTACCCCCAAGGTTTCAGACTTTGGACTTGCAAAGCTTTATCCAACAAATGAAAGCATTGTGCTATTGACTGCAGCAAGAGGAACCATAGGATATATGGCTCCTGAGTTGTTTTACAAAAATATTGGGGGTATTTCCTATAAAGCTGATGTGTATAGTTTCGGAATGTTGTTATTGGAAATGGCAGGTAGGAGGAGGAATTTGAACCCATTTGCTGAGGATTCAAGCCAAATTCACTTCCCTTCTTGGGCTTATGACCAATTCATAAATGGAAATGAGTTAGAAATGGTTGATACCGATGAGGAGGAAAAGGAACTAGCAAAGAAAATGATCATAGTGGCCTTCTGGTGCATACAAATGAGACCAAGTGATCGTCCCTCTATGAAGAAAGTGGTAGAGATGCTTGAAAGTGAGGTTGATTGCCTAGAAATGCCTCCCAAGCCTTTCCTATCCGTAGAAGATTTACCATCAGAGCATGCTTCAATCCGTTCAAAATCAACAGGGCCATCTTCAATTCATTCATTTTCTTCATCAGAATGAGAATCAGAAAGTCTGGTTTTGAATACAGTTTAGGGTACAGAGGGAATGAAAATGATTCCTTCAGAATTAAGTTAATGATTTACTTTGGCTTGGAGGCATCTGTTCATTCATTGTCATTCTAATTTCTACCTGTCTAGTAATAGTTTCATCAAGGCAGACATAAAATGTTTGATTGCCAAGTTATTTCACCAAATTGTTGCGTTAATCTAATACAACAAATGAATTATTATTCCATTGATATGCTATCATAAATATATTATGATAATATGATGCGCATGGTACTCGAGGTATATATAACTCTCTTTAAATATTGCATTACTTTATTTTGCAATAATGTTCTTGCCTCCACTATGCTCGTCTTGGCTTTTCCTCTTTTCAAATTTGTGGGATTTGAGAGATGGGAGACAACGGGGATTTGGGGATTTCATATGGGTTTGAGAAGGAAAGGGGTTTTGTGGGTTATTTTAGTTTCTAGATGTGAATCGAGGGGGAACGGTGTCGTTTCACTTACTCTTGCTTTCCCATCATTCAAGACTTGCCACGTAAGCATATGACAATCCACGTGTGCATTAATTTAACATGCCACGTATGCTGTCATAAGATTTATTAATAGTGACCAAATTGATGGACGAAATCATGTTTAAGAATTAAGTGTACTCAAATAATAATATATGAGTATGAATAGAGACAAGACTATTACCAATTGCAAACCAAAAGTTTGTTGCCCAAATTTACAAAGGCATGTGGAGTTGGCAGAGATAAGTTGGCACTGAAAATAGAACAATCAGTTACGTGTACAGTGCTCTGCTTTCTAGTTATTTTCACAAATGTTTCTATCTAGGTGGTTTTTCCAGAAGCAAATGAAGATAGATATTCACAATAGGGGTTGATTTATTTGGCAAGAATTGAAGTACTTCACTTATAACGCTTAAGTTTGAATTCAACTGCCAACAGTTTTCCTTTGGTAAGTAATCTTCGCTTGTAAGACTTAAGTTCGAATTTTATTGTGAGCCGTTTTCATTTGGCAAGTGATTTTTAAGTATCATTGTAAGTCTTTTTTAAAACTTGTGGTAATGCCTTGACCATGGAATAGATAGTTTTCTCTCGTCCTAATTTAAAAAATAAATAAATAATAGATAGTAAATGAAGATATTCACAAAAGTTTCCATCCTTGCCACTAGGCATTGATAATTAGAAGAGGCACACTTTCTTGTATCTGCTGCTGGCTACATAGCCTCAACAACAGAATTTTTCCACAGAAGCTGCTACATTCAAGAAAACTAGGGTAGAATATAAATTCAGGTGTCAATCAATCCAAAGGCTAATTAGCTATTAGCTTGTGCCGCTTACTATAGTAGTCTTCTAGAAGAAAGAAGCAAAGAAAGAAAAGAAACAAGTTGCCACGTGATTCTCTAGTTAGAGGATCTGGCTCAACAACCTCATATATACAACCTTGCATGTGAATGTCCAAGGGAAAAAAGAGAAGGTAAGAATCACTGCCTTCTAGATAAGCATTGACAATTTCATTTATCATTTATGTGACATTCTAGATAAACCTATCTACATTCATAATTGGTTCAAGACTTCTAAGTCATCTCTCATAAAATTGATATCTAGGATTTGAATTTTCATTCCTTCAATATTTCTAACTAAAGAATTCTAATTTTGTTTATAGAATGACAAAAAAGATAGGAAGCCGTTATTTTTACATCCTATTTTGTTAATATCACATATTATTTAATATCTAAATATGATACAGATTAAATTACCTCAATTAATATAAAAAAAAATTTAGTTAATTGTAACCCTAATTTAATATAAAAAGTTTTTAGTCAAACTTAAAAAAAAAAATTATATTAGATAAGAATAAATTAGTCTATATTATATTTAGATATTAAATAAAGTGTGACATTAGTAAAATCAGATGTGAAAATAGCGGTTCCCAAAAGATATTCTAGATAAACTTGATTTATTTAATAATTAATTGGTACAAGCATTTGCCCCAAATTATTGGAGTCTTTACTTCTCTTTGTTTTCATAAGGAATTATTTCTGTGTAGTCTTAATCTTCTAGAACAATAATAAGAAGCAAATAAAGATAATGTTCAAAGTTTGTGATGTACTTCCTATTGGCAGTTTCCAGCTTGATGATATCCATACTAATTAATATTAATTCTGCTCATTGGCCTGATTTTGTCAACAACTTCACATCAAAATAGTGATAGAAAATTGAATATATATATATATTAAATAATAAGGGATTGAGTGCACTAATGACCTCAAAGTTATAATGACTGTAAATATGTATTTTTCCTATCAAGAACATGGAATGTGCAATTGCATATGTCAGGATGTTTAAGTCTTAATTGTAATTTTAGTTTATCTATTTTAACAATTTAAACTTTTTGGTCCTCTTTCTTTAAAAATAAATTGTTGAGTCTCTCTATATTCATAAAATGTATAATTTTGGTCCTTTTGTCTTTAAATAAAAATTCTTAGGTTTATTTCAAGATGTGAAGTTCTTCGATTCATAATCACACCGTTCAGATTAAAGAGTTACGTCTTATAAATCTCTCCACTCAATTTTAGCTCAATCTAGTGGGACTAAGNCTAAGGCCAAAATATAAAAAATCATAAATTTTCATCTAATCAAAAATCTAGACTCATTCACCGTTAGATCGAGCTGAAATTTAGTGGAGAGGTTCACAAAACGTAACTTTTCAATCTGAACGGTAGGATTATGAATCAAAGAATTTTATACCTTGAAATAAACCTAAGAATTTTTACTTAAAGATAAAATAAATATATATATATATATATATTAAATAATAAGGGATTGAGTGCACTAATGACCTCAAAGTTATAATGACTGTAAATATGTATTTTTCCTATCAACAACATGGAATGTGCAATTGCATATGTCAGTATGTTTAAACTGTATATAGAAATTATTAGATAATTAATAGATCTTTGATTTAATCAGATCTCTAATCTCTATACAGTTGAAACATGCATATTAATTAACATATTACACTTTTCTCTTTTTCTGTATGACATATTCAATTACCCATCACTTCTTCTTTTTTATGAAAAAGTATACACAAAACACAATTATTATTATTATACTAAGATTTCTTTAGCAGCAGAAAGAAAAAAAAAAAAAAATTTCCCTAAGGCTTCAAAATTTTGGGGTATTAATTGAAGTACCGAACCTAAATATTTACATTTTTAGAGTAATGTTAATTGTTACTTATCTATTATTTTTCCTTACAATTGCACACATTAGTTTATATATATCTGTGCTCAAGTTAAATTGATTTCACTTAAATTATTTTTATATTAAACTTAAATGTAGACATATGGAATAGTTTATACAATTATATATATAGGGAAAAATATTTACAAGTAGCATTATTTTTTTTTATAATATATAAGTTCTTCTATTTTCATTTTTATTTTCATTTTCATTTTCATTGATTTCTTTTAAGAAAAACTTGGAAGACGTGGAAACGGGGGTTGGGGCGTTTACCTGTATTGGACTAACTCAAAGATTATTGAAAACTGTAGGACCTTGATTCTTTAATGCCGTAGTCTTTGAGGGAGAATGGAATGTATATATGGGCCTATGGCATAGAGGGTACGTGGTGTCTCTTCTTTTGATTCCTCTACCTTATTTTGACTTTGCTTCTCTTCAATTTTATTTATTTTTATATAGGATCATAATGCATTAGAAAAAGCAAAAGAGAATACATGATAAAAATAAGAATTAAATATATTTTTTATTCTTAAAATTATTTTTTAAATGTTATTTTAGTCATTGATTTATTTTTTATATCACTTTAATTTTTGAATAATCACATTACCCGTTAAATCAGTCTTTCGTAGCACAAAAAAAAGCACTTAAAGGACTGATTTGATGAACATAATGATTATTTAAGAACTAAAATGACATAAAAATAATATAATATATTATTATATCTTAGAAATATTTAACCACCACTCAAAAAATGTGTAAAAGATAGTATGAAATTTGAACCATACCAAAACAAAAAGTTTTTTTACCGAAAAAATGCATAAAAGCTTAAGTGAATTTAGTTTTAGATAGATATAAGTAGCTCAAATTAATAGCAGTAAAAAAAGGTAAGACATGTAATGGTAGGAACAACATTACTTTAAAATTATTTTCTTGCATAATGAACCTTCTTCTTAATAGGAGGGAAAGAGTTGCTTATCCATCTTTCTTGATTCCTTTTATAGGCTATTATATTATATATTAATGAGAATTAACTTTTTGCTTACCCTTTTGTCTCATTTACATTTTTTTTTGGTCAATAGGATTTGGTTCAGTCGGTAAAGATTGAAGCACTTTATATGTAAGGCAAGTTTGAATCTTACTACTAACAGTTTTCCTTTTGGTAGATAATTTATTAATAATATTATAAACTCTTATTAAGGTTTATGACATACCTTGACCTTAGAATAAAATAGTCTCCTCTCACCTAAATTTTTGTGGACCAAAAAATGTTAAAATCCAAGTTACCAGTAATAGGCTTTATTTCTTTATATACCATGTAGCACTATGAATTTTTTTGGAATGTTACAAAAACAATTCTTCTAAATATTCATATGACCTAATTCTTTGACGACAGCAAATTCCTTTTGCTTTTTCTATTCCCAAAAACAAAAAGTAGTAGTATATAATTATATTATATTAAGAGGTAAATTATTCCAAATAATTGTGCTACAATAATAGTATATATGATTTGGTCAGATTTGTAATGGCATGAGTTGGACTGGGTTTTAATCACATTGAAAATACTTCCCAATCCGTCCAACACGCGTCATGCGATCTAGTAAAGCAGCCCCATCTTTGTCCCATTCAATTTCATAAAGCCCTAGTGCTTCTTCTTATTTTCTCACTCTATTTTTTTTAGTAAATTTATATTTATATCCTTAAAAGATTTAATATTTAATAAAATAGTCCTNTCTTTAAAAAATTTAATATTTAATAAAATAGTCCTTAAAAGATCACTACTACAAAATAATCGTCGAAAAAATTGATATGCATAATAAAATAGTCTTTAAAAGATTTAAAATTTAACAAATATTGGACTATTTTGTTAATATATCAGTTCTTTCGATGACTATTTTGTAGTTAGTATTATTTGAATGACTATTTTGTTAAATCTTGAATCTTTCAGAGACGCAAATATAGGTTTACTCTTTTCTTTTTTATCATTGATTCTATTTAGTTGAAATTTGTTATATGTAATGTAAGTAGTTATTAAATAATATCACTAACCAGTTGGTTTGAAATACAAATTCATTTGTAAATGAATTATTCTATAAAACTGATTTGAAATTATATGAATTTAATAATTGATTCTTTTACATATTTAGTCATGTGTAAATTCCATTTACTTTTCATAAGATTTTGAATTATTCTTTTAAATAAAATTATTTAGTTTTTGTTTACAAGCTCTTTGACCTATAAATTACAATTTTACAAACTTTTTACCTAAATATAACACTTCTAAAATTATTTACATAAATATTACAGTTTTTTAAAATTCAAAAAAAAAATAGTTTTAGAAGCCGCGGGACCCATCGGACACGCCGTGATCCTCGTGGCGTGTCCCCACCAGACACGCCGCAGGGCCCATGACGTGTCCACAATATCATAATGGAGATACGAACCAAAATCATTAACCAAAAGAGCAAGACCAATGAAAAATGAAGAAGGAGAGGAAGAAGAATGGCCGGAAGGAAAAATGCAGACAGGCCATGCGGAGGAAGAGGAAAGAAAAGGGAAAAATTTTGTATGCAGGTCTACCACGTGTCGCCCATCAATGCACCCGTCAACTGGTTGACTGACACATCCATTGCTACACGAAATTCAGCTGACACACGCAAGCAAATGTAATGGGGACACGTCGTGGGCCCCGCGGCGTGTCCCCACCGGACACGCCATAGGGACCACGGTGCGTCCTGCAACTTCTGAAAATATTTTTTTTGTTTTTGAATTTTAAAATATTGTAATATTTATGTAAATAGTTTTAAGAATGTTATCTTTAGGTAAAAAGTTTGTAAAACTACAATTTTCAAGTCAAAAAGCCCATATTTCAAACATACCTTAAAGCAACTAAATATTATATGATAGAGAATCATATTCCAATTAGAAATTTATATTGTATAACCTTCGTTAAACAAAAAAAAAAAATGTAGTAAACAAGTTTTGGTTACAGTATGATATGCATCATCTTCTTATTTTTTTCTTAAGTACTTTTAGCTACAGCTTTGAGTTCAAATACGAAATCTACAAATTCTGAGGACGACTTCAGTATCATTCGACATTTGGTATCTCCTTATTTAATATAAAACATGAAACACATAAATACATGATTGTTTTATTTAGCAGACAATGACCCTAACTGGAAAATTAATGGCAGTACAAATTGGACGGCAAAGTTTGTTAAATGATTTGACCCTGACCTTGACTAAGCTAAAAAAAAAATTGTCATAGATGCATATGTCTGGTCTTGTTCATAAGCTATAAACTTATAATGAGATTAAAAGGTTTATTAGTCCATAAAATTTTTAGAAATATCTAAATGTCTTATAAATTATCTACAAGCATATCATGAGTTTTGGTGTAATGGATCATGTTAAATGTTTAAAAAGCCCTTTCTGTTCATGTACCTGTGATTAATTATATTGGATATTGATGTTTATGTAAGATGATGTAAACAATTTATAATATTTATAATGTAAGATGCTTATCTATGTACTTACTTTTTTTTTTTATTGTACTTTAAGAACTTATCCAAAAGCGAAAGCCAAAAAAGAAATAACTTAACTTTATTTTTCCCCATCAAAAGTTATATAGCTGTAAGTAGTTCATCCATCCCTCATAAATGCCACTCACCCCTTCTTGAATGTCCATGATGGAGTATTATATTCAGTGTAGTAGATCAAGGGATGTTCATGAGTAATTACTTTAAAACAAATTTAATAGAGTTAAATCATTTTTTTAAATTATTTTTTAAATATCATTTTAGTCTTTGATTTATTTGTTGTGTTACTTTAGTCTTCAAATAATCACTCTACAATCTAAATAAGTTTTTTAAGTGATTATTTTTTGTGTTACAGAAGACTAATTTAACAGACAATATGATTATTCGATTATTAAAGTGACACAAAAAATAAATTAAGGACTAAAGTGACATTTAAAAAATAATTCAAAGACAAAAAAAAAAAAACATTTTACTCAATTCAATATCTTTAGAAGTTTTTCTTTTGGTGCATCTCAAAAAAAAAAAAAAATTAAAGTTTTAGGTTTAAATTTTGAATCTTTTCATATCCCATATCTAAAAAATTTAGTTTTATATATTTAATTAAAAAAAAAAACTGTGATATATGTAATTGAATAGATTTGGCCTATGTGTTGCACAACGTTTATATGCAATGCAAATTAATAACTGAGTAGTTTATAAATTTCACATTGTTGGTATTTCATGAACATTTTCTAAACACACTTCAAATTAATTTTTGCAACTTAAAGAAACTGAGTTCATAATTATACATGGCCAAGAAAAAGGATTCTTAATTATACACTATATTTTAGAGATGCTGGTAGGTGACTGCATATTAAAAACATTAGTTTTCATTGCAAACACGTGTAGCAGATCCAGACTGATGAACCATTCAATGCACATAATATGAGCAAAAAATAAAGCTAAAATTAATATATCTTGCCATTGATTTCAGAAACCTATATGTTTAAAATTAGATTCAATTCAAATTGATAGATACTATTGATCACGTACAATAGAAGGATGAGCCTCTCATAGTTTCATCCACTTTTTTCTCCTTCTTTATGCAATTGGAGGGCAAAAATGATTTTGGGGTCTTTAAAATTTATATTGCTGAACTAAACAAGGATTTAGTTCTGATTGAAATAAGAAAAGAAATGTGTAAAAATTAATCATTAATTAATTCCCAAACACCCAAAAATTTTCAGACAATTGTCAACTAGAAAAAGGAAACCAAGAAACAAAAGATATATTACTTAACCTGTAAGGATAATGAATACTAGTGGCAAACAAAGAAAGTAGCAAAAGTTAAAGAAGAGATTTGAAGGGTGATGACCAATTAAACAAGCATGGCATTGGATGAAGCAAAGTTAGAACAGTAAAATGTAAAATGGGATTATTTATTTATGTTTAAAGTTAATGTTGTTGAAATGGATAATTGTAAAATTAACAGATTTTATAATTTTTTAAATATTTATATACTGTAATTAGTTAAACTACAAGAAAAATGTTTTTTTTTTTCTCACAAAATTTTTCACGAANAAAAATGTTTTTTTTTTCTCACAAAATTTTTCATTAAACGATGAATCCATGAGAATTTCTCACAAAAAAATACGAGATTTTATCATGGACATTGGAAATATGAGATTTTCTCATAGAATTTCTCACGGAAGTTTATTCCGTAAGAAATTCGTGAGAAAAACCAATAGAGTTGGGTGGAAATGTGGCACAAAAACATTGTCCCAAATATTTCCGTGAGAAACACTATGACACAATCCCAAATAAGTTTTTGTTATATGTAAACATTCTTTTGTTATATGTTTTTTTTTCCATTATCATTATGGATATGTTCTTTCATATAAATTCTCTAATTTGTATAAAATTTGATTGTATTCTTCTCTCCTGGTGCTGTTACTGTTGTTTTGTTTGTGCTGTTGCTAGTTTTTGTATTATGCAAGTTTTGAGTTAGTAGAAAAATGGGATGCAGGGGTGGGTAGTAGAATTATTTCTCACAGAATTTTTCACTAAGATGTCCATGAGAAACTTAAAATAAGAAAAAAAAATTCAATAACTTCTCACGGTTTTTCTCTTGACCAAAGTCAGTTGTCATAAGACTTCGCTGATATTCTCATGAATTTTTTCTACCTTCTCATAGATGATGTCCGTGAGAAATTTCTTACATACGACATTTTGCGTGAGAAAATTAGTTTGTCACACCATTTTTTCTCACGGAGCTATATCCGTNTTACATACGACATTTTGCGTGAGAAGTCCCTTGCTCATGAATTTTTCACTCGTTTCTCATGGAATTTGTCTGTTAGAAAATATAAATTTTCTTGTAATGTTATTTTACAAATGTAATTATCCATACAAGAAAAAAAAAAAAACACGANAAAAAAAAAAAAAAAAAAACACGAGTGATTCTCTCAAACAAATTAGTTTTTCTCATGATTAGATTCATATCCTCTAAAATATAAAATGCACTTTAAAGAGAAAAACACAAAAAAAAAAAAAAAAGTTAACTATTGAAAAAATTAATAATCTAGATTTTGATAAAATACAAAATTTAGATGATATTCTATAAATTTTTTAAAAAATATACTTCCTTTATTCTTTCATCAATACTTAATTTCTATATGTAATGTAGGGTGTAATTGATGGACAATAAGTGAATATTCTTGTACTATCCCTTACTGGTCCCAAGAGACAGAGGAAGCCAAAAGATAATTATCAGTTCAAGGGCGCAAAGTGAGCCTGCTTTTCAAGGTAAGAAGGGGTAGAGAAAATGTCTCGAGCTAATGTTGGAGTACCAAGCGCTACGATGATAAAATAACCCATGCCATACTCCCAAAAGAAAAGCTCGAACCACCTTCGCCAAAAGTGTACCAGTACCCACAGTGGTCCAACTTTAGTGATATGAGAGAAGAGCACTTACCTGTATTTATGTGATGATCATCAATCCTCAGTAACAGTAAGAGAGTTAGCTCAGTATCAGTTTTCAATGTCAAATTTCCAGTCAACCACTATTATGTGATCTTGGACTCTCTTTATGAGTGGAGTTCTGCAAGCCTTTAAAATCACGTTTGAAGCTCTTGCTTCCTGCCTCAACGTGATTTTAAACGTGATTATGACCTATGGAAACACTTTACCAAACGTACTGTTCTACTACGTGATTTTTTCTTTTAAGGTCAAACCCACCATAACATTTTCTTGGGGGCAGCACCTAAGCTATTTTTGCTTAAATGCGTTAAGTCGACGTGAGAAATGTACCTTTTTAAAATTATAAAGATTTTATGATATTATGTGTGTATATTATATTATATTGATGCGGTAAATATACGTAATTTTTATATTTTATTTGATATAAAATTAATTTATCTTATTTTTTAAATAAATTTAAAAATAATTAATTTATACACATATTATTTATTAATTAATTATTTTTATATAGTATAACATACAACAAANAATAAAATATTTAAGAAACTTTCTTAAAATTATTTGGGGAGAGACTTGTATCGTGGAGCAAAAATTAATTTATTGGAATTTTAGCATACTTTTACCATTAAAAAGGAAGAAAAAAACCTTTTATTGCTCCAATTTGTGTGCACATGTGCACATTAATATCAATCCTTAGCAATAAGCATATGAGTAATGTTAAATACATAATTCATTTTTTTTTTGTGGCCCATTGCCGCCATGCATCATTGAGAGTAGACTAACATTATCAAAAAAACAAAAAAAATGAAAGAATAACTCTTATACCAACTCCCCTTATATTCACATTTTCTTATCACCGT
Organism: Cercis canadensis; assembly: GCA_003255065.1. Taxonomy (NCBI): domain Eukaryota; kingdom Viridiplantae; phylum Streptophyta; class Magnoliopsida; order Fabales; family Fabaceae; genus Cercis; species Cercis canadensis. Next base: position 88,206 of record QAOA01002850.1, read on the forward strand.
AGAAATAACTTAAATGTAATTGTTGGGAATTTATATTGGTGAAACATATGTAAGTATTTTTTTTTGGTAAAAATAGAGAATAAAAGAGAGAATTACATTGATATTCTATTGGCTAACAAAATAACAGAGTTTCATAAAAGATTGCTCGTAGAAAAACTACATACTTAAACATATGTAAGTATAAATAGTTCAATGGCTCACTTCTAGTTATAAGATTAGT
>QAOA01002852.1:4203-19762 GCA_003255065.1 Cercis canadensis
TTTCAAAAGAACAAATTGTTAGTTGCAGAAGTATCGGAATCAAATAAAGGAGGATGTAAATGGACTTGGTTTGGGCCCATAGTAGCTTGCTAGTAATGGCCTGCTACAACCCTGAACAATGAAATCCAATATCATGACATAAACTGCAAACTTCTAGCCCATGGTTTTCCATTTGCCAGGATTATGATGCAATTATTTACAGAGCATTGCTACACTCCAAGAAAATCTGAGTTAGATTCAGATCCCTTAAAACAAAGGTGCACTTGGATAGCTACTAATGAAGAATTAAAGGAGTGAGTTTTCAAAAATCTATAAATTTTCATTTATATACACTTTATCAAAATATTAACTGTTAATTTTTCATCAACAATTATTCTTTTATATTTTTAATTATTCTCTAAAGTGCAACCTCACTTTAAAAGATATAAATTATTTTGAACTACATTTCTTAGGCTAAAAAAAGTTCTTTTTCTTATTCTGGATATGTTTCTGAGTACTATTTTCTTCAATTATCTGTTATTAAATATGTAAATATAAAAAATAAAAATTCAATTAATATTCTATAAATTATAAGATTTATCCAAAACATGAGAATCCAATTCAATTTATTAATGGAATTGGTTCCAAGGGCAACCGAATAGTAATAATCTTTTAGTTAAGTATAATATCTTATTGTGCAAAACATCTGTATCAACTTAATAAGCTATCATCTCAATTGCAAAGTGTTGCATGTGATGAGGAAGGCCAATAAGGAGCTGATTTTATGGCTAAATTAGGTGCTAGAGGTAAGGAAGGGTGAGAGTTTCTTAAACAACCTCCAACTGATCTTTACTTGACACTTCTGGCTGACCATATGGCGCTTGGCTTTCCTAAACTGTAGTCTTTTTCCTTCTTTTCGTTTGTTACCAAAACAAAACAAAACAAAAAAAAAGTGAGTAAATGTGACCCCGAGCAATAGCTCAGGATTTGGGATTAAATCTTGGAGTGTCTGCTTTTGGTAGTTGTGATGTTATTATAGTAATATTATTAACGGCTTAAATCAAATTATATGTAAATAGTAATACATTGTAATGTAAATACTCTATCTTTAACAAAAAAAAAAAAATTAAATGTATCTTTAAAAGAGAGATAAAAATAACCATGGTTAAATGGAGTTAGCCATGGGCGAATGGGCACTATGAATTAATCTTCTACTATAGATTCATTTTGTTACAACCGGATCCATGAATTTAACCAAGAATAACAAACAAAATAGAGCAATAATAAAGCACAAAAGAATAAAAGATATAATGTGATTTGGTTTCAATGAGAAATCTATGTCCATTGGGGATGAAGGGGAAAATATCCATTAAGAACAGCAAGAGATTACAAGAGAAGTCTTCCTCTCACCCAGAACCCAAATACATATAAGTCTTATGCCTAGCACCTAATAGACATAAGCTATGTGGGACTTCAATATGGGCCGGGCCAAAATAAAATACAAGACACTTTAACAAATTTTCACTTTGTTTTGAATTTTTCTCCTCCATCGCCTTTCCCTTTTGAGGGAACATGGCAATAGAGGAGGAAAATTCAAGACAAGGTGGAGATTTTTTTAGGTGTTTTGTTATGTAGAAAATAAATAATACGGCATTTGGGCTCTAGGCTCTAATACCACTCGTTAGAACCAGACCCCCAAATTTAATGAAGAATAAGAAACAAATTAGAGCAATAATAAATGCACAAAAGAATGAAAGGCACAATGATATAACTTGGTTCTCTTTGTTGTTTATTTTCTACACAATTGTATACCACATGCCTCAACAAAGGCTACCAGCTGAACCAAAAACATTGGTTGTGTTTGTAACTTAGATGATTCTTGTGGTTTTCAAACATTTGAGTTTATATGTTTATCATCTTCTGATAATCTGTGGAGAAAAGGAATATCTTAATTAGTAAAACTGGACCACAAGTTTACCTATTCTTTTTCCTTTTTTTTTTTTTTGCTANTTTTGGTTGCTAAAACTGCACCACAAGTTTGCACCTGGCGAAGGCATTACCCAATTTTAACCGATACAAACCGTCATATGAATTCTTTTAGACAAAAGAATCCAACTAAAAGTAGTACTATATCAACATTGTCATTATAAGGACCAAATGAGGCCACCTTTTTTCTTTTCTTAAGTTGGAAGCCAAGCCACTAATTGATTAACTATAACTATAGTGGTCTTCTGATAGCGACCTTAATATTGTTGGAATGATCTCTAAGCCAATTATTAATCACTTTAAACCCTCTTATATCTTCCTTTCGATAATTTCTTAATGATTTTCTTTTCCTTTTAGCGTCAAACATGATTCATGATTTTGCTTCAATGAAAATGAACTAAAGTTATCTGCCATAAAAAGTTTGCTAAAGAGCAATTTTATTACTGTTCACTTAAAATAGTTGACTTCAACTTAGGCAATTAACTGGAGATTAACTTGAATTGTGTTAGAGATAAAAGCTAATTTTGATCTGCACCTAATCACATCATTATCTCGGATTATTGGTTCTTGAGATGGTATCGACCTCTTCAACTAAGCTTATAAGTTATAACCACCTTCACTCTCCTAATTAAATTATGTTTCATCCACATGTAATGGAATAATAGTTGTAGTCTATACCCTATTTGTGTTAAGCCATTGTAAGAGAATTTGTGACCTATGCAACCAATTGACAAACCAAACCAGCAAATGCAAGAACAAAAAATAAACCAAAAAATAAATAAATAAAGCAATAAATCAGAATTAAGAAGAACAACACCAGAGATTTACGTGATTCAGCCAAGTTGGCCTACATCCACGAGGGAGAGCATTCCACTAGGATTATCATCATCAAGATTGAATCTTCCTTACAATAGAATCCCCCTTGGTTCCAGTTCTTGAACCTTGCATTCTGCAATTTAGAACTCCAAGCCTCACTTTATCTTTTCTCTCTCAACCCCTCTCTGATTCTTTCCTTCTCTGATTTCTCTCAAGTCTAGAAATGCTAATCTCAAGTTATCTTTTCCTTTACACATCTCACGTTTATATAGGAACCAGTAACAAGTCAGTTATGGCCACTAACTAACTAATAACTGATTTATGAGACACAACCGTCTTCCGCGACATGGCCATGTTTGAGGCCGTGTCTGATGAACATGGACGTGTCTAAGTCGTGTCTGATGCTCCAGAACCTCACTTAAGTGACATGGCCATGTCATTAAGTGACATGGCCGTGTCTGTGCCCGTGTCTATAGTCCAGAGACTCATTTCAGCTTCCACCGCGAACATGACCATGTATGTGGCCGTGTTTGAGGCGACATGGCCGTGTTTGCAAAACATGGCCATGTCTGCATACCAGAGACTCACTTTAAGCGACACGCCCTTATACCCATAAGTGAACACGGCCATGTTTAACCCGCGTCATATAGCTAATCATCACATTTCTCCACCTTGTCCTTAAATAAGAAAATTTCAATCAAGTGTTGCTCTCCCTCTTATGTTTTATCCTTCACAGAACCCCATTAAGTCCAAGCAATGCTTGAACTTAGCATGAGGCAATGACTTTGTGAAGACATCAGCAGGGTTTTCTTCTGTTGCAATCTTCTCCACCAGAACCTCTTGAGCATCAACCACATTTCTTATAAAGTGAAGTCTCACATCAATGTGTTTTGACCTCTCATGATACACTTGATGTTTTGAGAGATGAATTGCACTTTGGCTGTCACAATGTACTGTGACACTTCCTTGACTGACTCCCAATTCACCAATCATCCCTTTAAGCCACAGAGCTTCCTTAGCACCCTCTGCAAGGGCTATATACTCTGCTTGTGTTGTAGACAAAGCTACCACAGACTAAAGCATAGATTTCCAGCTAACAGCAGTGCCATACAAGGTGAATACATATCCTGACAAGGACTTCCTTGTATCAATGTTTCCTGCATAATCTGAATCCACATATCCCTTGATAGCTTCTTCCACTTAAACCTCCCTCTTGAACTTCAAGCCAGAACTCAATGAGCCATTCAAGTATCTCAGCACCCATTTTAAAGCTTCCCAATGTGTTGGTCCAGGATCTGCCATGAATCTACTAACCACACTTATTGCATGAGCTAAATCTGGTCTGCTGCACACCATACCATACATGATGCTTCCAACTCCACTTGCATATGCAATTGCCACCATTCTGACCCTTTCTTTATTTGTGCTAGGTGCTTGTTGGACTGAAAGTTTGTAGTGTTGCCCCAAAGAAGTTGAGACAGGTTTAGACATGTGCATCCTAAACCTCTTAACTACTTTCTTCATGTAGCCTTGCTGTGATAGAAATAGTTCTCCCTTTGATCTGTCCCTGATGATGTCCATTCCCATAATTTTCTTGGCAGCCTCAAGTTCTTTCATCTCAAACTCGGAATTCAACCCCAATTTCAATTTATCAATTTCTGATTTACTTGTACTAGCTATTAGGATGTCATCCACATATAATAGCAAGTACAAGTGTGGTTTTCCATTCTGACCTAAGAAGTAAACACAGCTGTCATAGCTATTCCTCTGGAAATTCAGCTTCATCAGAAAATCATCAAATTTTTTATACCATTGTCTTGGACTTTGCTTCAAACCATATAGTGACTTCTTCAGCAAACAGATCTTCTTCTTATCTTCAATAAAGCCCTATNCATTTTTTAGTCTTCACCTAATAGTTTAAACTTGTTAGTTAAATCAGTTTTTGTAAGAGAATTTGTGACCTATGCAACCAATTGACAAACCAAACCAGCAAATGCAAGGACAAAAAAAAAAAAAAAAACCAAAAAACCAATAAAGCAGTAAATCAGAATTAAGAAGAACAACACCAGAGATTTACGTGGTTCGGCCAAGTTAGCCTACATCCACAGGGGAGAGCATTCCACTATGATTATCATCACCAAGATTGAATCTTCCTTACAATAGAATCCCCCTTGGTTCCAGTTCTTGAACCTTGCACTCTGCAATTTAGAACTCCAAGTCTCACTCTATCTTTTCTCTCTCAACCCCTCTCTGATTCTTTCCTTCTCTGATTTCTCTCAAGTCTAGAAATGCTAATCTCAAGTTATCTTTTCCTTTACACATCTCACGTTTATATAGGAACCAGTAACAAGTCGGTTATGACCACTAACTAACTAATAACTGATTTCTGAGACACAACCGTCTTCCGCGACATGGCTGTGTCTGATGAACATGGCCGTGTCTCCTTTGAACATGGCCATGTCTGATGCTCCAGAACCACACTTAAGTGACATGGCCATGTCATTAAGTGACATGGCCGTGTCATTAAGTGACATGGCCATGTCTGTGCCCGTGTCTATAGTCCAGAGACTCATTTCAGCTTCCACCGAGAACATGGCCATATCTGTGGCCGTGTCTGAGGCGACATGGCCTTGTCTGAGGCCATGTCTGCAGACCAGAGACTCACTTTAAGCGGTACGCCCTTATACGCATAAGTGAACACGACCGTGTTTAACCCGTGTCATAGAGCTAATCATCACATTTCTCCACCTTGTCTCTTAAATCAGAAAATTTCAATCAAGTGTTGCTCTCCCTCTTATGTTTTATCCTTCACAGAACCCCATTAAGTCCAAGCAATGCTTGAACTTAGCATGAGGCAATGACTTCGTGAATACATCAACAGGATTTTCTTCTGTTGCAATCTTCTCCACCAGAACCTCTTGAGCATCAACCACATCTCTTATAAAGTGAAGTCTCACATCATTGTGTTTTGACCTCTCATGATACACTTGATGTTTTGAGAGATGAATTGCACTTTGGCTGTCACAATGTACTGTGACACTTCCTTGACTGACTCCCAATTCACCAATCATCCCTTTAAGCCACAGAGCTTCTTTAACACCCTCTGCAAGGGCTATATATTCTGCTTGTGTTGTAGACAAAGCTACCACAGACTGAAGCATGGATTTCCAGCTAACAATAGTGCCATACAAGGTGAATACATATCCTGACAAGGACTTCCTTGTATCAATGTTTCCTGCATAATCTGAATCCACATATCCCTTGATAGCTTCTTCCACTTGAACCTCCCTCTTGAACTTCAAACTAGAACTCAATGAGCTATTCAAGTATCTCAGCACCCATTTTAAAGCTTCCTAATGTGTTGGTCCAGGATCTGCCATGAATCTATTGACCACACTTACTGCATGAGCTAAATCTGGTCTGCTGCACACCATACCATATATGATGCTTCCAACTCCACTTGCATATGGAATTGCCACCATTCTGACCTCTTCATCTGTGCTAGGTGCTTGTTGGACTGAAAGTTTGTAGTGTTGCCCCAAAGGAGTTGAGACAGGTTTAGACATGTGCATCCTAAACTTCTCAACTACTTTCTTCATGAAGCCTTGCTGTGATAGAAATAGTTCTCCCTTTGATCTGTCCCTGATGATGTCCATTCCTAGAATTTTCTTGGCAGCCCCAAGTTCCTTTATCTCAAACTCGGAATTCAACCCTAATTTCAGTTTATCAATTTCTGATTTACTTGCACTAGCTATTAGGATGTCATCCACATATAATAGCAAGTACAAGTGTGATTTTTCATTCTGACCCAAGAAGTAAACACAGCTGTCATAGCTACTCCTCTAGAAATTCAGCTTCATCAGAAAATCATCAAATTTTTTATACCATTGAAGGGTTATATACTCTGCTTGTGTTGTAGACAAAGCTACCACAGACTGAAGCATGGATTTCCAACTAACAGCAGTGCTAAACAAAGGGAATACATATCCAAACAAAGATTTCCTTGTATCAATGTTTTCTGCATAATCTGAATCCACATATCCTTTGATAGCTTCTTCCACTTGAACCTCATTCTTGAACTTCAAACCAGAACTTAATGAGTCATTCAAGTATCTTAACACCCATTTTAAAGCTTCCCAATGTGTTGGTCCAAGATCTGCCATGAATCTGCTGACCACACTCACAACATGAGCAAAATCTGGTCCACTGCACACCATACCATACATTATACTTCCAACTCCACTTGCATATGGAATTGCCACCATTCTGACCCTTTCTTCGTCTGTGCTAGGTGCTTGTTGAACTAAAAGTCTATAATGTTGCCCCAAAGGAGTTGAGACAGATTTAGACATGTGCATCCTAAACCTTTCAACTACTTTCTTCATGTAGCCTTGCTGTGATAAAAATAGTTCTCCCTTTGATCTGTCCCTGATGATGTCAATTCCCAGAATTTTCTTGGTAGCCCCAAGCTCCTTCATCTCAAACTCGGAATTCAACCCCAATTTCAGTTTATCAATTTCTGATTTACTTGCACTAGCTATTAGGATGTCATCCACATATAATAGCAAGTACAAGTGTGGTTTTCCATTCTGACCTAAGAAGTAAACATAGTTGTCATAGCTACTCCTCTGAAAATTCAGCTTCATCATAAAATCATCAAATTTTTTGTACCACTGTCTTGGACTTTGCTTTAGACCATATAGTGACTTCTTTAGTAGACACACCTTCTTCTTATCTTCAATAAAGCCTTTTGGTTGCTCTATGTATATGGTTTCCTCTAGATCACCATGAAGGAATGCTGTTTTGACATCTAGTTGCTGTAGTTCAAGGTCAAACTGATTCACTAAAGCCAACAAGATTCTGATTGAACAATGCTTGACCACAGGTGAATAGATTTCATTGAAATCAATTCCTTCAACCTATGTGAACCCTTTAGCCACAAGTCTTGCTTCGTATTTGACCTTTTCAACTCCTAGAATCCCTTCTTTTCTCTTGAAGATCCATTTGCAACCCAATACTCTTTGGTTGTTAGGTAGATCAACTAGAACCCAAGTCTTGTTCTTATCCAGCTACTTCATTTCCTCCTTCATTGCTGACATCTAGTGGAGACTATCTTTTCCTTTTAGTGCCTCTTTGAAGTTTGAAGGTTCCGAGTCTTGTATTTCTTCAGCAATATTCAGAGCATAACAGATAAGATCAGCATAGCCAAATCTTTTAGGTAGTATGATCCTTCTCCTTGCTTTATCTTTGACCAAGCGATACTCATTCTGAACTGGTTCAGGTAGTGGTTCAGCAACCTCATCTTCTTCAGTTTGTGTTGCTTCTTCAGTTTCATGGTGAATTGGTAGCTCCACCTCAATTTGAGTACTCTCTTGCTTAAATTCATCTCTGCTGGTTTCTTCTTGCTCTTTATCCAACATAGCCATTCTTGTCTCATCAAAGATCACATCCCTGCTCATTATGCATTTAGGTTCACCAGGTTCCATCCTCCATAGCTTGTATCCCTTAACTTCAATAGGGTATCCTAAAATGCACACTTGATTGCTCTTGCTCCAAGCTTATCTTCCTTAACATGAACAAATGTCAAAGCTCCAAACACCCTAAGGTGGGTGTAATCAGTAGGTCTTCCATTCCACAGCTCCATGGGTGTTTTGAACCCTATAGCTGAAGATGGACATCGGTTGATTAGATGGACAACTGTGGTAGCAGCTTCACCCTAGAAGCTCTTAGGTAGCCCTGCACTCAGTAGCATGCATCTTACTCGTTCAAGGATGGTTCGGTTCATCCTTTCAGCCAAGCCATTTTGCTGAGGCGTTCTTGCTACTGTTTTGTGCCTTTGGATGCCTTTATCCCTACAAAACTTATTAAACTGCTCTGAAAGAAACTCCAGGCCATTGTCAGTCCTTAAACATTTTAGTTTGGTTCCCATTTGATTCTTGGCTTAATTGCAATTTTGGTCCCCCTATTTTAACCACTTGAATGTTTTGGTCCCTCTTCTTTAAAAATGAATTATTGAGTCCTTCTATATTCATAAAATGTACAAGTTTAGTCCATTTATCTTTAAGTCAAAATTCTTAGGTTTATTTTAAGGTATAAAGTTCTTTGATTCATAATCCCACCGTTCAGATTGAAGGGCTACATCTTGTGAACTTCTCACTAAATTTGAGCTCGATCTAACAGTGAAACTCAGCCCAAAATACCAAAATCATAAGTTTTCATCTAACCAAAAATTTAGACTTATTCACCATTAGATCGAGCTGAAATTTAATGGAAAGATTCACAAGACGTAGCTCTTCAATTTGAACGGTGANTCACTAAATTTGAGCTCGATCTAATGGTTAAACTCAGCCCAAAATACCAAAACCATAAGTTTTCATCTAACCAAAAATTTAGACTTATTCACCGTTAGATCGAGCTGAAATTTAATGGAAAGATTCACAAGACGTAGCTCTTCAATCTGAACAGTGAGATTATAAATCAGAGAACTTTACACCTTAAAATAAACCTAAGAATTTTGACTTAAAGATGAATGGACTAAACTTGTACATTTAATGAATATAGAGGGACTCAATAGTTCATTTTTAAAAAAGGAGGACCAAAACGTTCAAGTGGTTAAAATAGGGGGACCAAAATTACAATTAAGTCTTGATTCTTTATGAGTGTGTGCCATTCTTTGAATTTTTCAAATGTTTCATTCTTGTTTTTCAAGATATGAATCCACACTCTCCTAGAGTAATCATCAATGATGGTGAGAAAATAAAACCCCCCCTCCATGAGTCGTTGTTCTTGCTGGACCCTAGAGGTTTGAATGTGCATACTCAAATGGACCTTTTGCATTATGCATACCAACCCCAAATTTGACCCTTTGAGCCTTTCCTAATATGCATTGATCATAAAAGTCTAGTTTGTCTATTTTATCACCATTTAGCAGATTTTGTTTTGCTAATTCAACCAAACCCCTCTCACTAACATGCCCTAGCCTCATATGCCACAATTTAATTTTATCATGGAGTGTGTGACTTGCAATAGCAGCTTGTGCAATTATAGTAGAACCATCAAGAATATATAAGTCATTCCTTTTAATTCCTTTAGCAATTATGAGTGCACCATTGGAGATTCTCATACTACCATACTCAATCTTAGTAGAGTATCCTAAACTATCAAACATGCTAATAGATATGAGGTTTCTTTTGAGTTCAGGTACATACCTCACTTCTTGCAGTAGGATTTCTTGGCCATTAAACATCTTGAATCTGATTGAGCCCATGCCTTGCACCTTGCATGCTTTGTTGTTGCCCAGCAGCACCACTCCACCTTCTTTCAAGTCTATTGTCTCAAAATAATCTTTCCTTGGACACATGTGGTATGTGCAACCAGAATACAACACCCAATCCTTCTCAGTCTCAGTATTTGAAACTACTAAGACCCTAGTCGTGTCATAGCCATCTGTGGTTATTGCTACATCACCTAAATCTTAAGGTTTCTTAAACTCTTTGCCCCTCCTTTCTGGACAATCCCTCTTGAAATGACCTTTCTTGTGGCAGTGAAAACACTTGTACATGGTTTGCTATTGATTTTTAGATTTTGATCTTGACTTGCCCCTTTTGAAGCTTCTCTTCTCATGTCTGCCCCTTGACACGTTCAGCCCCTCTCCATCGTTGTCTTTCTTTATGTCTTGCTTCTTTTGAAGCTCCTTAGCTCGAATTGAGGACTGGACTTCATCAAAGGTTATTGTTTGCTCCCTTCCAAACAACATAGCATCTTTGAAATGCTCATATGCTTTTGGTAGAGCACTGAGCAGAATTAGAGCCTTGTTTTCATCCTCTAATTTGACCTCTATGTTCTCCAAGTCATCAAGAATTTTGTTAAAGTCTGCAATTTGCTCAGTAAACAATTTCTCTTCAATCATCTTGAAAGAATACAATTATTGCTTCATGAATAGGCGATTGGCGATTGACTTTGTCATGTAGAGTGACTCAATTTTGAGTCACATTGTAGCAGCAGATTGTTCTCTTGCTACCTCCCTCAGTGCCTTGTCCCCAAGGCACAAGATTATTGCACTCTTAGCCTTCTCCAGCATATCTCTCTTTTCTTTCTCAGACAAAGACTCAGATAATGCAGATTCTTTCTTCAATGCCTCAGTCAATTCTTGTTGCACCAGAATGGCTTGCATCTTGATCCTCCACAATCCGAAAACATTGGAACCAGAGAATTTTTCAATGTCATACTTAGTTGTTCCCATGACTACGACTCTCTTCTTCAATTCCTCCCCATAGACGGCGCCAATTGTAAGAGATTTCATGACCTATGCAACCAATTGACAAACCAAACCAGCAAATGCAAGAACAACAATAATAAAACCAGAAACCAATAAAGCAGCAAATCAGAAATAAGAAGAATAACACCAAAATTACGTGGTTCAGCCAATTCAGCCTACATCCACGGGAGAGAGCATTCCACTATGATTATCATCATCAAGATTGGATCGTCCTTACACTAGAATCCCTCTTGGTTCCAGTTCTTGAACCTTGCACTCTGCAATTAGAACTCCAAGCCTCACTCTATCTTTTCTCTCTCAACCCCTCTCCGATTCTTTCCTTCTCTGATTTCTCTCAAGTCTAGAAATGTTAATCCCAAGTTCTTTCGTCCTTCACACATCACACGTTTATATAGGAACCAGTAACAAGTCGGTTATGACCACTAACCAACTAATAACTGATTTCTGAGACACAATCGTCTTCAGAGACATGGCCATGTCTTAGGCGTGTCTGATGAACATGGCCGTGTCGCCTTTGAACATAGCCGTGTCTAAGCCATGTCTGATGCTCCAGAACCTCACTTAAGTGACATGCCCGTGTCTATAGTCTAGAGACTCATTCCAGCTTTCATCACGAACATGGCCATGTTTGTGGCCGTGTTAGAGGCGACATGGCCGTGTCTAATTCTGACATGGCCATGTCTGCATACCAGAGACTCCCTTTAAGTGACACGCCCTTGGACCCATAAGTGAACACGGTCGTGTTTAACCCGTGTCACAGAGCTAATCATCACAATATAGAATTCTTATTTTTCTTTCAAAGGAATTTTGTGGAAGTGTAAGTCTAGAAGACTAATTTTCATTATTTTATTTTTTTTGGGTCAATTACTTATCACATACAAAGAAGACAAGTGATACTTTCTTAATGTAGCATTATAACAACTGTTGGAATCTTTTAATCTTAGCCATTTATTTTTTAACAATCAATATTAATTATTTTTTATATCAACAATTATTATGCTACAACATCACGTGTATGGTAGAATCATCATTTTTATTTTTATTTTCATAGCAAAATATTTTTAGCGTCTTTTAAAAGAATTTGAGCTAGCTATTCATCTACTAGGTTTGGGTTTTAATTTAATTGTATTATTTAATATTTATTTATTACACAAATATTTGTACATATAGATAATCTTATTGTGGTTAGAAGTTTAGACATTATAGTTATTTATTGTTATAATTTTTTAAATTTATATATTTTTATAATCATATTGTATGTTTTATTATTCATTGTTATGTTATAATTTTTTAAAATTAACTATAGTATAAAAGTATATACTTTAAAAATATTAAAAATGTTTCTAATTTTTTTTTCTGTTTCCACAAAATTTTCTTTCTAGAATATTTTTATTTTTTAAGTGACCAAAACAGTATAACAAAATAAAATTTAGTACCTTAGTCTTAGGTGTTTCTTTTCCCCATGAAGTTTTTGTGTAGTTCTCGTTAAAGCTTTAGCTCGTTTGATTAACCGAAAAAAACAAAGAAAAGCTCTTAGGCCAAAACACCCTCAAACTTGACTCACTTGAGTCCATTTTTCAAAGCATTGTGTTCACCATTCCCCACCGCAGCTACAATTCCCAAATAAAACTCTACCAACCAAATCCCATTACAAACTTGCCTACCGTTTGAAATAATAAAAACTTGGAAAGGAGGTTATTCTGATTTTTTTAAAATCACGTGTCACAATTTAATTAATGCAGCACTCAAGGTATCCATACTCTCGATCGTACTTCAGGTATGGTATTATTTTCCTTAATAGAGTGTATTCAACTTTATTAATGACTTTTATGTTGTGGATTTGGATCGATAGAAAAGTGGTGGGTCTCGTACTAAAAAGAAAGAAATTGAGAGAAAATGGAGCAAAGTACCCATTTTAAGTTTAACTAGTGCTTTTATGAAATTATCCTTAAAGGATAGAAGTCATTTTTATTATTGTATAATGTATATTAATAAGCTTGCTTTCCTCTCGCTTTTTTAACCAAATAAGATATTTCATTTATTTTATTTTATTTTCTACTTATGTTTGGATGAAAAAAAAATTAAAAAACGTATTTGCTACAATTTTTTCTTTGTTTAATATTCTTTTGAATCCTTTTGTTTTCCATATCCAATATAGCATTAGTTCTCTAAAGTATTTTGTAGTACAAAATCTCCATAGAAGATTTTATGTTCGAATCTTTGCCAAGATGTTTGGTAAGACTAAATCTAAGGATAGTCACTTAGATAATGTTTATATCTAAAGTATTCTTATATTTTTTGGGTATAAGATTAATTTTTGTTCGAGACGGAAACAGTAATTAATAAATCTTTCTCAACAAATACGACTTTAAAGTTCAACCTACTTTAAGTGAACCATCACCTTATTGGTATAATATTCATAGAGTTTAATCCTCCAATAATATCTATCCAGCTAGTATCCTTTTATCAATATTTGGCTCAATTCTTTTTTTGGGTCTTTATTCATTTTAGTTTAAAAAAAAAAAGGAAAAAAACTCTCCCAAACACTTTGACAATTATTTATTTAAGAGTGTCTGTAGCTGCTAGCCAAAATATAAGATGTTGAGGCATCACATGCAGCTGCCAGCTTCTTAATTACATTTGCTCAGTGTGGCAGTGGCAGAGCCTTGAGCTTCGGAACCCATCCATGGCTTCTCATTTTCACCAGCGGAATGTCATCAATTTCTACCTAATTATTCTCAAAAGTAGTCTTCTGAAGCTTGTAAGCACTCTCTCTGCTCTGTTTCTTCCAACATTTTTGTCATTTTATNTTGTATGGTACATATTTAAGCTTATTTAATAAACAAATCACCAAACAAAGCCTACCCTGAGCACCTTGGTGCTTAGCTTGACTTAACTTGTTTATAGGCTTTGGTTTAAACAAGCTCAGGGCCATAATCCATCTAGGAGGCTTATTATTTTAAGTAGAAAAAAAAAAGTTAGTTATGTTCTCTCAAACTGAATCTTGTTAGCATAAAATAAAAATTTATCTGATTGGAAGTTTTAGTTCAAGTGGTCACAGCCCATGTCATTAGGCATGAGGTGAACATGAGATTGCGGGATCTAATTTGCGCAAGACCTATTTTTGTGCTTTCCCCCTTTCTTAGAGGTGTGCTTGTAGTCATAATTAGCTGGATCATATTATTTGGACTAAAATTTCCAATAATAGACTATGTTTTTTGGCCAAAATAATAAGTAATGAATTGAATATAGATACATATGTATATATTTTTATCAAATAAATATTTTGATAATTGTAAATTTTAAGTAAAGACTTAAAAGTAGTGATAAGACACACAACACTAGCAATCTAGGAATCACGTATAAGAATGAAGTCTAAGGTTCAACTCTCTACTCCACTAATGTATATACACTTTCTCAAACAACATTTAACATACATTACATCTGCTATGTTGTGGAATACGAATTTGTTAGTAGATGCTCCCCATAACTCCATGTTAGTTTACTGATTATGCTTCACAATAGAACAACTCAGCTAATGTCACCATTGATCTCTTCAAGCAGGGACCGTTTTGATGCCATGTTTAATGGAAGCAACTGCTTTTCGTCTAGATTGTCCTGAAGGCAGTTTCAGAGTAGCAAGAAGATCTTTCTATTGTGCTTTCTTTTTGTCTTAGTTCATCAAATTATTACTGATGGTCTTTTGCTCAGGTTTAACATAAAAGCGTAGTTGTGTACTTGGCTGGCTGCTTTCTTGTTTTGTAATTGTAAGAGAATTTGTGACCTATGCAACCAATTGACAAACCAAACCAGCAAATGCAAGAACAAAAATAAACCAGAAAACCAATAAAGCAGTAAATCAGAATTAAGAAGAACAACACCAAAGGTTTACGTGGTTCAGCCAAGTTGGCCTACATCCACGGGAGAGAGCATTCCACTATGATTATCATCATCAAGATTGAATCTTCCTTACAATAGAATCCCCCTTGGTTCCAGTTCTTGAACCTTGCACTCTGCAATTTAGAACTCCAAGCCTCACTCTATCTTTTCTCTCACAACCCCTCTATGATTCTTTCCTTCTCTGATTTCTCTCAAGTCTAGAAATGATAATCTCAAGTTATATTTTCCTTTACACATATCACGTTTATATAGGAACCAGTAACAAGTCGGTTATGACCACTAACTAACTAATAACTAATTTCTGAGACAAAACCGTCTTCCGGGACATGGCCATGTCTGAGGCCGTGCCTGATGAACATGACCATGTTTCCTTTGAACATGGCCGTGTCTAAGCCGTGTTTGATGCTCTAGAACCTCACTTAAGTGACATGGCCGTGTCTGTGTCCGTGTCTATAGTCCAGAGACTCATTTCAGCTTCCACCGCGAACATGGCCATGTCTGCAGACCAGAGACTCTCTTTAAGTGACACGCCCTTATACCCATAAGTGAGCATGGCCGTGTTTAACCCGTGTCATAGAGCTAATCATCACAGTAACCATT
>QAOA01002864.1:13288-36673 GCA_003255065.1 Cercis canadensis
TGAGGCTTGGCTTCAGAAACAGAACCCATCTCTAGTTTTCTCTCCCCCATCTCTAATTGCAAGCACATGTATAACTCCATTACCAACTTCCAAATTTATAAGGAAACAGAGAAAATTCACTGCAGAAGCCAATTGGAATCCAATAAGAGAGTCCGACATAGAAAAATAGAACACCAAAATTAAAAACAATTTCTTTTCGATGACTAAAATCCCATTAGAAATGCTTGGAACTACCAAGTTAAGAATCAATACCAATAAAAAAGTGATCTTTTGGGGATAATTTTTTATCTGAATGAAAGGGGAACTTCGGGTTCAGGAATTATCGATAAATCAACCAAGCAAAAATCCACAACCCCATTTGAGAGACTAGTTAACCAACCTTCCAAATCCAATCAAGAGCCTCCCTCCTAACACAATCATTCATGATTTCAGTCAACAAGCAGAAAGCAGAATGTGGACCATTTGCTGGTTAAACAGATATTAAAACCGAAAATAAGTGAAAATCTTACTGGTGTCGGAAATGGTAGAACGCAGGTGTGTCTGTCGGTGTTGATGGGTGTCCGTGGGAGGTTGAATGGAGGGAGATTAGGGGTAAGAGAATGGAAAATGGAGAAGAAGGAATGGGGGCAAACTGGAAAGAGAAGAAGAGAATGAAGAAGCTTGCACTGCGTGAGCTGAATTTGGGAATGCAGATCCCTTAGCAAACTCACGCCGTTTTGGAGTTTCTTTTTTTTTGAAAAAAAAAATCTTTGAACCGTCCGGTTATTGCAAACCGGTACCGGTTCACACTGGTTTTAATCGGTTCAACCGCCCAAACGGTTTACCATTCTAAACCAAACCGGTATCCTAACCGGGCACCGGTCTGACCGGTTCAGTCCGATTTTTAAAACATTGGTATAAACATTAAAGATTATAAAAAAGCAAGAAAAAACTATCTAATCATGCATAATAAATTGAAATGACATATCTATCATAAATTCAATTTTTTTTTTTTCAAATTTCATCACCTAGCTCTATACAGGGGCCTATTTAATTGAACTACTTTACATTCAACTCTAACATCTTGAATAATGTTAAAGAATTCAGACCTAAACTTTATACCTGTTATCTTAAATAGTATAACATCTAAAAATTGCTTAATGCCATTGCTAACCAGTCACCATGTGGTATTTAGTGATCATCGAAAGAGATAGGTCTAGAATGTGATATTATTCTCTGTATTGGCATTATCAATCTCGCAGTTACTGTTCACAGTCACACCCACCCACCTAAGACCTACAGATCTCCTTTGTTTGCGTGCAACAATTAATCGTCAACCTTCCATCTTTCTATCCTTAGATCACCCAAGAAAACCCTGATTTCGGCCTAGCCCCCTTGCAGTCTTTTGTCACTCAGTTTTTTCATTATTGTTTATGTTGGTTCACAGAAAGTCATATCTAACTTCATTCTTTACCCAAGTGCTTGATGCATGGGAAGTAGTATATCCTACAAACCAATTAAAGGCCACACTTAAATCCAACATGACATAGGTACATACTTATACATTTAGGTCTTTGGTAATCAAGGAGGTGGTTATCACATAGAAACCCACTATTTCTCTATCCATAATTGACATTTCTGAGGGGATAAAAAACACTAACATTATGAAACTTGAAATCCAGAGAAACCTACTTTTCTTTAACAGATAAAAAAATATTAAACCATAAACATCAATTACTCCAAGCTTTCAAGGATATACACTAAACACATAGAAACCCTTTATTTGTCTATCAACAATTAGCATCTTTGTATAAACTTTCATATACCCCTATCTATACACAAATACAAGAACTGTGACCCAGAACCCTAACACAAATTTTCAGTTTATGGGTGCGTGAAAAGAGCAATTGGGTACCAAAAAATCAATAAAGGGGGAGAAAAGTGATAATTTACGCAATAATGAGATTAAGCTCTTGAGGGCTAGTGAAATTGCCAACACAGGAATGGGTAACGTTGGTGGGCTTGTGAGCTGTGACGACGTAGTTCCATATGCTCATTGACCTTCCTTGCTTGAAAATGGGGATCCTTTAGTAATGGCTGCTATTGCTCAGTGAAGAGCCCCAGTTCTCTCTCTCTCTCTCTCTCTCTCTCTCTGTTTTCGTTTCTAGCCTCTTCTACTCTCTTCACTATTACAGTGGCTCTTTTTCTTGCTCTCTTTCTCTCCGTAGTATTGGTGTGAGTGCTGTAGAAAGTGTTTGTTAAGGGGGTCTCAAAATAGCGTTTTCGAAGAGGCACCTCTCTCAACAAAACATTTCGTTTCTTTGCGCCCTTTGCCCTCATGGCTTTTTCGTTTTTTGTTTTTTGGGTGGTGGTTTTGATCTTAGAACTCAGTTGGGTTTGATTTTTATGGGCTTTTATTTGATTGGGAGCTACATAACACCTTATGTAGCGCTAGGTTTAGAATTTACTTGTGATACAAATATTATTTATGATATTGAATAACTAGCCATAAATAATATGTATATGTATAAAAGTTTAAATACTTTATACTCAAATGTTGCGAAAAATCTTTGAAATAGAAAATTAAAAATATTTCTTCTAAAAATAGAAATGAAAATTCTTATTACTAAAATAGAAATATGACTATGGATATCACGTAATGATCATTTGTCATTATATATTTTCACTCACAATTATCATTTTATTGTGTCTTTTGATGACAGGTCATATTTCTATTTTGATAATTAGCACATTTTGTTTCTATTTTTGAATCCAATGGTTGTTGCATTTCTTTTTCTGTAATTGTCCCTTAATTTAACGTATTAGCAACAACAAAAAAAGATTTTATGATTGAATGAAGAAGTAAAATTGCTAAGGTATTGGATATTTCTGTTTGCCTTTGTTTGCTTTAATTTGTTTTTGAGGTCGTTCAAGCCATTATGACTTTAGGCACTTCAATATTTGAGCTCAGTTACATGAGTCATCCTATTTGATTGATATATCGAGTCTATATGTTGGGGAATCTCTAGTTTGTCTTCAAATCTATCTTAGTTGCATGTGTTTGTTAATTTAAATTCCTAGAACCTAATTTGGATGTACATTATAAAATAATTTTTAAAATATATTAAAAATAATTTTAAAAAATTCCAACGGAAACTTCAATTGGAATTTTTTTTCCACAAAACCAAATTCCAATAGTAAAATTTTGTTGGAATTACTTTTCCATTAAAATTTTCGTTGAAATTTTGTAATTTCAACAGTCATTTGTCCAATGGCTCAAATTCCGTTGGAATTCAAAATTCCAATGAAAAAATTCTATTGGAATCCAGAATTTTTGTTGTAATGTGTTCTAAAAGTCTTTTTAGTATTCTATGAGTGTCAATTATTAGAAGTAATAAGTATGTCACTTTTAAGAGTGAAAGAGTTTAGGTATTTATAATAGTGCTGCATGATTTAAGGATCTATATTATTTAAATCCATGTATATGTAAAAGATGAGTTCTTTTATTTAGTTTTGCATTTTCTTCTTAAGTTCTCAGAAGCATACCTTAAGATTCTTACTTATCTATACTCTAGTTATTACTACAAAATTAAAGTTTTGTACATCTATATTGCACTCCCCTTAAATGGGGACGGTTCATTTTATGATGATTATCCTAGTAATTCTAATGGAAAGTTGTTAAATTCTGATTTTTTTTTATTTTCTATAAATTTTGCAAATTTCTTATAAAATTTGTGCTTCTTTTAAAAACTGCTAGATGAACCTAATCTAGTCCTATTGACTTGTAACCAAGCATGTCAAACCTCCTTTGCTCCATTAGTTTAATTAGTTGGAGCCTTTGACCAACCCTTCAATTTTCTTTAAGAAAAAAAATTATAGAAAAAGGAAATAAATGTAACTGGGTCCATTGGCTCAAATGCAGCCCACTTGGCCCAATTTTGGGGCTAGAGGCTAGACTCCAATTTTCTTAAAAGAAATGAAAAATTTATAAGAATGCCCCAAACTTTTTAAAATTATGGAAAAGCCCTATTTTTTTATAATCTCAAAGGGCCCTTTTACATCAGATTCAAGTCCAGCTAGCCTTAAAAGGGCCAAACGAACCAGCTCCAATCAAAGTGTTCTTGGGGAAATTTTAGAGTCATGTCCAACTGCAATTATTTTCAAAACTTACAAAACTTACCGTTGGAATTATTTTTCCGTTAAAATTCCGTTGGAATTTTCAGATTCCAACGACTTTTTTCTAACGACCAAAATTCCGTTGGAACTCAAAATTCCAACGGAAAAATTCCGTTGAAATTCTGCAAAATTCTTGTAGTGATATAACAAACATCTTATCTATATGATAATAAAAGAAGTTGATGTGACACCAAAGTGATACAAAAATTACCACTTCATCATCTTTCTTCTTCTTCTCTTCTCTCTCTACCTTCTTCTTCCCTTCTCCCTCTCTCTACCTGGAGATACTGATATGAGCACTTTAATCATTTCTCTCACTTGTGGCTGCCTGTTGAAGAGTTGAGTAATAAAGCTTTCTCTTCCTCTCTCTTAAATTTACACAGAATACATTTATTCATATATTATCTCATGACTACATTTATTTTGAAATTATTTATCTCAAACATTGCACACACCTATGGTAAATAAAGTTTTAAAGTGTCTTTAACATAGGTAGACATGTTAAAAAATGAAAACAAAACATGATAGCAATTCAAAGATACATACATGTGATAGAACTGAAAAGAAAAGCAAAAATAAAATAAAATTATGTTGGTCGTTCCCTTCTCTTTAATTACGTTTTATTTTTAATTTTTTGATACTTTTGATTACGACTTTAAATTTAAACACAAAATTCATAAGTTCTAAGAATAATATCACTTGACCACATGCAAACCATTTGGTCCCTTCTCTTTAATTATTACTATCATTTTTATCAAAGTAATAGTCTTAAAGCCTTAAATCACATTATATCCAGAATATAGCCTTCATGGCATCCATCAACAAGTACCCACTTGGACAATAGAACAGCCTAAAGCGAATCAAGGTTTGATTATAAAACAAATTGAAGATTAATATAACGTACCCATAAAGTATTAAACTGTACCACTTTCGTTCTCCATGTTATTAAGCTTTGTATTCCTGGTGATTAAACTATTCACACAAAGAGGCAAATCAAGGAGACTGTGATTATGTCCAAGTTCATCAATCTGAATGGGTTGAATTTCTCTAACCTAATGAATTGACATGTTGATTTGTAGTTTCGGGATAAATAGGAAGAAAGATGCCTTCTTAAACTGCCGTATTGTGGTCGCAATAGAATTCAAACGTGAGACCTTCATATCATTTCATGGCTATCAAAGGTAGTATTATATTGCTGTTTAGAGGCCTAACATTATTGTGGCTTCAGTGCTACTTTTAAAGTTTCCAACGTGCTTTAACCTTCTGATAATGTTCAACTGGTAGAAGTTCAAATGACACATTTCATGCTTATATATATGTATGTAATGATTATGTCTGTGTATTCTGAACATTGGTTAGTGTATTATATGCTTATGTGCTAATGTCTATTGTGTATAAATCTTGGGTACAAAAATATGTTGGAAAGAGAGTCACGTACTTCAATTTATGTAGGATTTGAATGATAAATGATATGCCTACTAAGCTGTTGTATACTAAAGACAACACACTTAGAACCAATTGCACTTCTTAAAATTATTTGTGGGATTCATGAATTGCCTTAAAAGGAGCCTCATTCTAGTGACATATCTATGATTGTGTACTAACATAGATTATTCTACTAATATTTATATTTCTACTTATACTTGAAAAGAATAATATTGGCATTGACTCTATTGATTAAACAGAAGCATCCTTACACATATAAATTAAGTCGTCAAACTAATCTATGAAATGAGACCACCTAAAGAAGGATGGCCTCTCCAAACAAATTCATGAAAAAATAACTTACTGTTTTTAAATTTTGAATTTATGAATTGAGAAAATTAAAAATCAAAGCGTTAATACCAAGCTGAAAAAGGAAGGGGGGAAAAACGAACATTTTATTGAACTCTGCCCATCAGAAAACTTGATACAACATTTTAAAATGCCTATAAATGTTGATACATTAACAAAGATTCATGTTAATAATACAACATCATTCCTTAATTTCTTTCCTGGAGATGCTACAAAAGAAAACAATATGAGGTTGCACATAAGAAACAACACATGGTATCTCAGGCTGGAGCAATACCCTTTTTCACAAGCATATCATAGACCATGTCAATTTTGCTTGGTTCAATTTTGAATTAGTGGTGGGCATCTGATTTTTTAGCTATAGCCATTATAATTATTTCACAATAATGATTTGTTTGAGAGGGTGGAAGGGACAAAGCAAGAAAATTAATTATTTCTAATATCAATTTATTCCAGATAAAGGGCAATTAAAAGGAAAGCAATGCGATTGAGGATACAAATTTCACGCATTGCATGGAGATCGATAATCTATGGGATTATTAGTATTTTCCATCAAACATTAATTTTTTTTTTTTCATAAAAAACGGCTAGTAACTTATGCCGCATCAGTAGTATGAAATGTCACATAAGGGTCAGGTAACACAACTCTGTTAACGTTTTAACAGACTTCTATATATATAGATGGTATGGTGGAAAGAAATTTGTGATCGTGAAACATATTTCAATAAGGTAATTTCTATGATAATATTCAAATCAATTTGTTCAAATACTGAAATTATATGGATAATTTATTATTTCTAACTTAAATTTCAAACATGAAATTTTCTGGTCAAGCTAAAGCAACAAATTTAAAAGGAAAGTTATATAGGATATGGAATATATGGAGAATTCTGTTATTCAGTTACATAGTCTATTTACTTGAGTTAATTATTAGTTATTCATTGTTAATTAATTAACTCTAGTTAGCTAGGTAGTTTACTGTTATGTTAATGCTTGCCTATGTGGCATTCTTGTGGTTAGACGGTTACTGTACATATAAAGTCTCTTTTGTATTGTCATTTTTTGATATGGGAAAATAGTAGAAAAGCTTTCACAAGTGTTTCTCTCGATCTCTTTCCCTTTCTTGTTTACTTTCTTGAAGATTTTACATGGTATCAGAGCAAATCGATCCAGATTTGCTTATACCTTTATCTTGATTGATTCTCTGAAGAGGAATTAAGAAGATCACTCTGTTCTGATCCGGTTGAAGATGGAATCAGCAACCACTACTGCAACAGCGACTGCAGCTTCGCATAAAGAATCGACAGGCAACTCCAATGGAGATCCAATGGCACTAACAAGCTCGGATCATCCAGGAATGCAACTTGTCTCGACAAGTTTGACTGGTAATAACTACTTATCTTGGAACAGATCGATCAAGATTGCACTTGGAGCTAAGGTGAAGCTCGGATTCATCGATGTGAGATATGAAATGCCTGAAGAAGATTCAGATGACTACGATCAGTGGATTAGAGTGG
Organism: Cercis canadensis; assembly: GCA_003255065.1. NCBI lineage: Eukaryota > Viridiplantae > Streptophyta > Magnoliopsida > Fabales > Fabaceae > Cercis > Cercis canadensis. The sequence continues at coordinate 20,755 of QAOA01002864.1, forward strand.
ATTGCATGATCAGATCATGGATCCTAAACTCAATTTCTAAAGACATAGTCGAGGCTTTTCTCTATGCTTCTACTGCACGTGAACTCTGGTTGGAATTGGAGGAGAGGTTTGGTGAGTCCAATGGACCACAGGTCTACCAAATTCAAAGAGAAATTAGCACAATTTCTCAGGGGAGTCAGTCAGTGGTGAAGTATTTTACTAAATTGAAGAAACTCTGGGACGAGCTAGCCTGTGTGCAGCCTATGCCACAATGCACTTGCAAAAATTGTGCCTGTGGTGTCACAAAAAAAGTATCTGAACTAGTGAACTCTGGAAAATTACTGCAATTTCTAATGGGACTAGGAGATGATTATGATCATATCCAGAACCAAATCTTGGTGATGGATCCCTTGCCTTCAGTTAATAAGGCTTACTCTATGATTCTGCGAATAGAGAAACAAAGAGAAGTTCATGTTAACTTGGGGGGAAGAGCTGAGAATTCTGCAATGTTTGTGAGAGCACCTATGGGAAGAGGATCTAGTGCAGGAAGATCACACTCAGGAAACCATAAGAAACAAAGCTACACAGACAAGAGAAATGAGAAATGTTCACATTGCAATACTGGAGGTCATACTAAGGATAACTGTTTCAAGCTGCATGGCTATCCTGATTGGTACAAAGAACTTAAGGAGCAACGAAATCAGAACTCAGGTGGAAAGCACATGGCCAATTTTGCTGATCATCCACTGGATGCAAATATGTTACATGATACTGGGAACAACAATGAACACAGAGCTACTCTAACTGAGCTCATTCAACAGGAGCTGTCTAAGATGATTAAAGGACAAGGGGGCATTGAAGGAAACCACATTAACTATGCACACCTTGAGAACTTTGCAGGTAACATTCCTCGACCAATTTTTCATTCTGCTTTGATGTCAATAGATAGTATAGATCCTGGTACATGGATAGTTGATACAGGTGCATCAAATCACATGTGTACTAGCCTTAAACTCTTTGACTGTCCTAGGCAAGTAACACACCTGACTTCAGTTTTTTTACCAGATGGATCAGTTAAAATGGTTCACTTGGTAGGAAATGTTAAACTCAGTCCCATTCTCACACTCACAGATGCACTATACGTACCTAGCTTCAAATTTAACCTTCTCTCTGTGAGAAAGCTTGCCAAAACAGCACAAATCCAATTCATTTTTCTTCCTGATAAATGCCTTTTGCAGGACCAACAGACTAAAGAAATTCTAGCAGTTGGTAAGGTGCTTGGGAATCTATACGTCTTAGACAAAACTTCCTTTCATGATCATGTTTTTTCAAATTCCTGTAATAACACATCTGCTTTAGTCAGCTCAATATGCCCTTCTGCTTGTAATTCAGTTCATATTCCTTGTACTGCTACAGTTACTTCAAATAAAATTTCTGACCTTCTGTGGCACAATAGACTTGGGCATCCTTCTTTAAAGGCTTTACAACACATACCTTTCCTGAAAAATATTGATGCCACACAGCTTTCACCCTGTGATATCTGTCATAAATCCAAACAGCATAGACTCTCTTTTCCTCTTAGCACTACTCGCTCAGACTCCAACTTTGATCTCATGCATATAGATCTGTGGGGACCCTATAGAAAAGCTTCTATCACAGGAGCACACTACATGCTCACTGTGGTGGATGATCATAGCAGGGCCACTTGGATTTTTTTACTTAGGCACAAATTACAAATACTAGACACATTGAAAACTTTCTTCAACATGATTCGAACTCAATTTAACACTTCAGTTAAGTGTATCAGAACTGACAATGGAACAGAATTTACTAACACTGCCTGTCAGTCTTTTTTGTCAGAAATGGGAATTATACATCAAAAAAGATGTGTTTACACCCCACAGCAAAATGGGATTGTTGAAAGAAAACATAAACACATCCTCCAAATTGCTCGAGCATTAATGTTTCAGTCACACTTGCCTATTAAATTTTGGGGTCACTCCCTTCTCATGGCTGTCTACATCATTAACAGATTACCTACTGGTATTCTGGATTGGCACACTCCATATGAACTCCTACATAATAAAAAACCTGATTACACTCTTCTTAAGTGTTTTGGATGCTTATGTTTTGCCACCAACACACACCCTCACAGAGACAAATTTGCTAGTAGAGCATCCAAATGTGTTTTTCTTGGTTTTGTTACTGGACAAAAGGCTTTTAGAGTTTATGATCTACACACACATCAGATTTTTACTAGTAGAGATGTTTTGTTTCATGAGCATCACTTCCCTTTTGAGCAGGTCACTCCTGACTCCAATGACATATCTCTGCCTATTCCTTTCCTTGACACTCCTCTCTTGCCTAATCCTCCTCAACATCATTTTGATCCCCTACCAACAGTCACAGATGTGTCTCCTACCTTAAATTCTGATCCCACTGATCTTCCTTCTGAGATAACATCTTCCCCTCCAATCTCTTCCTCTCCACAGCCACCTCTTCCCTTGTCACATGTTGTGCCTCCTCCTGTCTTACGACACAGCACCAGACACACCAATCCTGTCTTACGTCACAGCACCAGACACACCACTAAACCAGCATGGCTTTTTGATTTTGTCTCTGCTGTATTGATTCCTACAGACTTACCTGTTGTTTTTCCTGCTACTCCTACACCTGTCATTATAGGTTCTTCCCCATATACACCAAACACTTTCCCCTATCACAAATCACCCAATTTCACACACAATTACATGTGTTTTCTTGCAAATGTATCCACTGTACCAGAACCTTGTTCTTACTATCATGCAAGCAAGAATGATAAGTGGGTTGAGGCCATGAACAAAGAGTTGCAGGCACTGGAATCTAACCACACTTGAGACCTAGTTCCTTTGCCTAAAGGGAAGAAGGCAATTGGGTCAAAATGGGTGTATAAAGTGAAGTATCTACCTGATGGGACCCTTGATCGCTATAAGGCCAGATTGGTAGCCAAAGGCTATCACCAAATCGAAGGAATTGACTACAAGGACAACTTCTCTCTAGTAGCTAAGCTTGTCACAGTCCGGATGTTCTTGGCGATTGCCACTACTAAACACTGGGCCCTCCATCAACTTGATATTAACAATGCTTTTCTGCATGGTTACCTTAATGAAGAGGTCTACATGCTACCACCTCAGGGGTATCACAAGGCTAAGTCAAATGAAGTCTGCTTACTAAAAAGATCTCTTTATAGCTTGAAACAGGCATCTCGACAGTGGAATGCTGAGTTTTGTGCAACACTTAAAGATTTTGGCTTCCAGCAGAGTGGCCATGATCATTGCTTGTTTACCATGCACACCTCTCAATCTTTCTTAGCCTTGCTGGTCTATGTCGATGATGTGCTACTCACAGGGACTCATGAAGCCCACATTCAGGAAGTTAAGAATTTTCTTCATTCTGCCTTCACCATCAAAGATTTGGGTTATGCCAAATACTTTCTTGGTATAGAGATAGCTCGTGGTTCTACAGGCACCTATGTTACTCAAAGAAAATATGTTCTAGACATCTTACAGGATGCTAGTCTCCTTGGGGCTAAACCAATGACAACTCCTTTACCTAAGGGACAAAATTTCTCCTCAACAAGTGCTCTTCTCCCTGAACCAGAAAGGTATAGAAGGCTTATTGGGAGATTGCTCTATCTCAACTTAACTTGGCCAGATATCACCCATGTTGTCTAATAACTGAGTCAGTATCTTTACTTACCTACTCAAGCACACTGGAATGGAGCTTTCCATGTGCTCAAGTATCTCAAAGGCACTCCCTCCCGGGGTTTGTTTTTCTCTTCTACCTCCACATTCACCCTCTCAGCATACTGTGATGCAGATAGGGCTGCTTGTAAGGATACTCGCAGGTCTATCACAGGGTATTGTGTTTCACTTGGCTCCTCCCTTATCTCCTGGAAAACCAAGAAGCAAAATATTGTCAGTAGATCTTCTGCTGAAGCTGAATACAGAAGTCTTGCCACCACTGTCTGTGAATTACAGTGGATTGTTTATATCTTGCAAGATTTTCATATCAGCTTTCCTTTACCTATTTCCCTTTGGTGTGACAACATGGCTGCCCTCCATATTACAGCCAATCCGGTGTTCCATGAGAGAACTAAACACCTTAAGATTGATTGACATATCGTACGTGACAAGTATAAAGCTGGTTTTGTTCTCCCACAGTACATCTCCACTAAATCACAGCTTGCTGACATATTTACCAAGAATCTCGCCAGTCCACAGTTTCATTCCATCCTTTCCAAGTTGGGCATGGTTGATTTTCATCATCCTCATGCTCCAACTTGAGGGGGGGATGTAGAGAATTCTGTTGTTCATTCAGTTATTTCTAGAACCAAGTATGTTCACTTGGGTTAATTATTAGTTGTTCATAGTTAGTTAATTAACTCTAGTTAGCTAGGCTGATTACTGTTGGGTTAGTGATTGCCTACGTGGCATTCTTGCAGTTACACGGTTACTGTGCATATATATTTTTGGTATATTGTAACTGGATTGATATATCGAATATAGAGGAAAAGCTTTCACAAGTCTTCTCTCGTGTGCTTTCTCTTCCTTGTTCATTCTCTTTGTGATTTTACACATAGAGAAGCAGTTGATCTTCTCATGAGTAATTCTGTCTGTTCAAATGCATAATTCTTTGGCTGAGGGGCTAGGGTGAGGATGCCCTTGAATTATGCTTCCTTGGTAATTTGAACTAATTTTCTCTCGAGCACCCATTCTCTGTGGTGGTTAGATTGAGTTTATATTTCTTTTGTAATTTGGTACATAAGATTTTGGGTCGGGTTTTGTATAGAGGGTATAGGTGTATTTTATTGTCATTTTCTATATCCAGTTCTCTTATTCTGGTTTTTTCATTTCCTTCTATTGGAGATGCATGGAGAATATGAGGATGTGTATAATGCTTTGCAGGGTCTTCAATGTAATTTTTTCTTCTCCCTTTTGTCAGTTTTTCCTTTGGTGATATTTGGTACCAGCTATCCTATTACATGGGAATCCTATTCCAGGAAATGAGATTACTAAAAAAATTGATATTCCCATGTTAGATTAACACTCAACTTTCCCGAGAATGTTTGGTTAACACTCTCTCTCCCTCTCTCTCAGCCCAAGAAGTTCTGGGCACTGTTGGCGTTACTGTGGATTCTGCCAAGAGCAGTTTGAGAAAACTTGAGAGCTTGAGGAAATCTGTTTCGGCGGCATACTCACTGGACTGAAGTGAGACTCCAAGATACATGCTCTGAAGCATGACCAAGGAAAACAAAAAACCTCCTCTGCCTGGAAACTTGGACAAGTCTATTATCGGCGGGGAAAAGAAAACCGGTGCTCGGAAAGCTTGCAGAATATGAAATTAGGAGGGTTTTTTTTTTTTTAATCCCGTTAGAAATGCTTGGAACTACCAAGTTAAGAATCAATACCAGTTAAAAAGTGATCTTTTGGGGATAATTTTTTATCTGAATGAAAGGGGAACTTCAGGTTCAGGAATTATCGATGAATCAACCAAGCAAAAATCCACAACCCCATTTGAGAGACTAGTTAACCAACCTTCCAAATCCAATCTCGAATAATTTTAAAGAATTCAGACCTAAACTTTATACCTGTAATCTTAAATAGTATAACATCTAAAAATTGCTTAATGCCATTGCTAACCAGTCACCATGTGGTATTTAGTGATCATCGAAAGAGATAGGTCTAGAATGTGATATTATTCTCTGTATTGGCATTATCAATCTCGCAGTTACTGTTCACAGTCACACCCACCCACCTAATTGACCTACAAATCTCCTTTGTTTGTCTGCAACAATTAATCGTCAACCTTCCATCTTTCTATCCTTAGATCACCCAAGAAAACTCTGATTTCAGCCTAGCCCCCTTGCAGTCTTTTGTCACTCAGTTTTTTCATTATTGTTTATGTTGGTTCACATAAAGTCATATCTAACTTCATTCTTTACCCAAGTGCTTGATGCATGGGAAGTAGTATATCCTACAAACCAATTAAAGGCCACACTTAAATCCAACATGACATAGGTACATACTTATACAGTTAGGTCTTTGGTAATCAAGGAGGTGGTTATCACATAGAAACCCACTATTTCTCTATCCATAATTGACATTTCTGAGGGGATAAAAAACACTAACATCATGAAACTTGAAATCCAGAGAAACCTACTTTTCTTTAACAGATAAAAAAATATTAAACCATAAACATCAATTACTCCAAGCTTTGAAGGATATACACTAAACACATAGAAACCCTTTATTTGTCTATCAACAATTAGCATCTTTGTATAAACTTTCATATACCCCTATCTATACACAAATACAAGAACTGTGACCCAAAACCCTAACATAAATTTTCAGTTTATGGGTGCGTGAAAAAAGCAATTGGGTACCAAAAAATCAATAAAGGGGGAGAAAAGTGATAATTTACGCAATAATGAGATTAAGCTCTTGAGGGCTAGTGAAATTGCCAACACAGGAATGGGTAACGTTGGTGGGCTTGTGAGCTGTGACGACGTAGTTCCATATGCTCATTGACCTTCCTTGCTTGAAAATGGGGATCCTTTAGTAATGGCTGCTATTGCTCAGTGAAGAGCCCCAGTTCTCTCTCTCTCTCTCTCTCTCTCTCTCTCTCTCTCTCTGTGTTTTCGTTTCTAGCCTCTTCTACTCTCTTCACTGTTATAGTGGCTCTTTTTCTCGCTCTCTTTCTCTCCGTAGTATTGGTGTGAGTGCTGTAGAAAGCGTTTGTTAAGGGGGTCTCAAAATAGCGTTTTCGAAGAGGCACCTCTCTCAACGAAACATTTCGTTTCTTTGCGCCCTTTGCCCTCATGGCTTTTTCGTTTTTTGTTTTTTGGGTGGTGGTTTTGATCTTAGAACTCAGTTGGGTTTGATTTTTATGGGCTTTTATTTGATTGGGAGCTACATAACACCTTATGTAGCGCTAGGTTTAGAATTTACTTGTGATACAAATATTATTTATGATATTGAATAACTAGCCATAAATAATATGTATATGTATAAAAGTTTAAATACTTTATACTCAAATGTTGCGAAAAATCTTTGAAATAGAAAATTAAAAATATTTCTTCTAAAAATAGAAATGAAAATTCTTATTACTAAAATAGAAATATGACTATGGATATCACGTAATGATCATTTGTCATTATATATTTTCACTCACAATTATCATTTTATTGTGTCTTTTGATGACAGGTCATATTTCTATTTTGATAATTAGCACATTTTATTTCTATTTTTGAATCAAATGGTTGTTGAATTTCTTTTTCTGTAATTGTCCCTTAATTTAACGTATTAGCAACAACAAAAAAAGATTTTATGATTGAATGAAGAAGTAAAATTGCTAAGGTATTGGATATTTCTGTTTGCCTTTGTTTGCTTTAATTTGTTTTTGAGGTCGTTCAAGCCATTATGACTTTAGGCACTTCAATATTTGAGCTCAGTTACGTGAGTCATCCTATTTGATTGATATATCGAGTCTATATGTTGGGGAATCTCTAGTTTGTCTTCAAATCTATCTTAGTTGCATGTGTTTGTTAATTTAAATTCCTAGAACCTAATTTGGATGTACATTATAAAATAATTTTAAAAAATTCCAATGGAAACTTCAATTGGAATTTTTTTTCCACAAAACCAAATTCCAATAGTAAAATTTTGTTGGAATTACTTTTCCATTAAAATTTTCGTTGAAATTTTGTAATTTCAACAGTCGTTTCTCCAATGGCTCAAATTCCGTTGGAATTCAAAATTCCAATGAAAAAATTCTATTGGAATCCATAATTTTTGTTGTAATGTGTTCTAAAAGTCTTTTTAGTATTCTATGAGTGTCAATTATTAGAAGTAATAAGTATGTCACTTTTAAGAGTGAAAGAGTTTAGGTATTTATAATAGTGTTGCATGATTTAAGGATCTATATTATTTAAATCCATGCATATGTAAAAGATGAGTTCTTTTATTTAGTTTTGCATTTTCTTCTTAAGTTCTTAAAAGCATACCTTAAGATTCTTACTTATCTATATTCTAGTTATTACTACAAAGTTAAAGTTTTGTACATCTATATTGCACTCCCCTTAAATGGGGATGGTTCATTTTATGATGATTATCCTAGTAATTCTAATGGAAAGTTGTTAAATTCTGATTTTTTTTTTATTTTCTATAAATTTTGCAAATTTCTTATAAAATTTGTGCTTCTTTTAAAAACTGCTAGATGAACCTAATCTAGTCCTATTGACTTGTAACCAAGCATGTCAAACCTCCTTTGCTCCATTAATTTAATTAGTTGGAGCCTTTGACCAACCCTTCAATTTTCTTTAAGAAAAAAAATTATAGAAAAAGGAAATAAATGTAACTGGGTCCATTGGGCCCAAATGCAGCCCACTTGGCCCAATTTTGGGGCTAGAGGCTAGACCCCAATTTTCTTAAAAGAAATGAAAAATTTATAAGAAGGCCCCAAACTTTTTAAAATTATGGAAAAGCCCTATTTTTTTATAATCTCAAAGGGCCCTTTTACATCAGATTCAAGTCCAGCCAGCCTTAAAAGGGCCAAACGAACCAGCTCCAATCAAAGTGTTCTTGGGGAAATTTTAGAGCCATGTCCAACTGCAATTATTTTCAAAACTTACAAAAAGACCCCATAACTTTTGAAATTAAAAAACGTTCCAATAGTTTTAAAAACTGGAAAAAAAAAATCGTATTCTAATAATTTCAATGGCAACAGAGATTGGGACATCAGCTCCATGGACCAGTTACTGTTTGTACTTGTTTAATTATAAGATATAATTTACAATTTTATATTTGACCTCTTGCTATGTGAATTAATCACTTATATGAATTTAAATTTAAATAAGGTAAATTACACTCATCCCCTTAAAGTTTTTCCAAATGACACTCCACTCAATTTGACCCTCAAGACTAATGGCATCTTAAAATATGCTAATGAAATAGTCCTTTTGACCATCAACCCATGGTTAAATGATGGTCAAATGAAATATCGTGTACGCATCTTAAGACATTGTTACTTTTAACTGTTAAATGTGGTGAAGTGTAATTTATAGCTAAGAAGGGGATGGTGTCATTTCGACAAACCTCAAGAGGTAAGTGTAATTTACTGTTTTAATTATATATTGTTAATTTTTTTTTAATAGATAGAGAAAGCATGATTTTCAAGCTAGGGGATATGAGAGCATGGGAATTTGGACCTGAGACCTTATTATTATTATTTTTTTAGAAATTCTCTTACTATGTCTACTTATGTAATATCTATCTCTTTTATAACTTACTCCCAAATTTAAATTGTATGATAACTTATGAGTTATGTCTTATTCTTTTAAAGTTTACACAAGCCAACTTGCTTAACCCACCACCAACCATGGTAGGGCTGGTTGGGTTGACATATTTTAAACCCACCAAGTTGGCTGGCCAACCCCTGCACCTTACTATGACGGGTTGGGAAGCTTAGCTCATTTTCACAGCTCCACATATATTATTAATTGTTACCAAACTGACATGAATTCCCATATATCATTAGATTTATTTATATGATCATGTATACAAAAAAAATACTCTCTTATAGATGAAAAGGAGCTAGTCCACCCCCTTACGTAATTACATCCTCTTGGTTATCTTTATAAATTGAAATGCCCTTTGAAAGCCAGGATTGTAAATAAAGAAAATAATTAGTTATATATGTACCAAAATGAATTAAATATTCTTTCTAACTCTTAAATTCACATGCTCTCTCAGTCATTTTAAGAGCTTCAATTTTTCTAATCTTGAGGATCTTGCAGTCCATTATTTGGGTAGAAAAGTTTGTGTAAATTAGAAATGTTTTTTTTTTTTCTACTTAAAAGACAACCATGATGTGCATATTTTGTGCAAATAATAAAGTTATTAAGTTTCAATAATAAGTATAGGAGCTTGCACCTTCAATCATGGAAAATTTGTTATTAATATTTTTTGTTTTGCTTTTGAGTATCTTTCCTAATGACTGATTGGATCAGAATACTTATATAACAGTAGCTTTTGTGCAGCGGCCTGGCTTCTCCTAGTTAATTTAAAAGACATTTATAGGTAAAGGTTGCTTGCATATTTTTATTAAGTTTTGAATTGAAAAGTAATAAATTTCCATCGTAAACATATATTCTGAATGTATAATAGATGTTTGCTCAATGCCAATATCTACTGTTTAGTGCCAGCAATTCAAGGCTATCTCCGAGGATTAGTACAAGCATCAATCGGAATGAATGTTTCTAATTAGTTCGTAGTCTCCATATTTCATTACTCTTTCTTCTATGTGTAGTTGGTTCTATACAATTTTGATTTCATGGTAATATCTTTGTAGGTTGGTGAATGGGACATCAAAATTCTTACATATCATTATTGTATTTTCTGTGAAAATATCTTACAAATTTTGATTGTTAAATATTTGTGAACATGATGCTTGTGTCATGTGTATGAAAAACCATTGAACAATGAATTTATATTATCTCAAAAATTCTATCATTTTTAATTCATCCATCACTGTTTAAAATTTTTATTTTTTTTTTTTATGCAGTACTCAATGAAAGGACAGAAAGAGAAATAGCTAGATCATTATTTATCGTGTTGCACTTCAAATTAAAAGTGACAGTTTAGAAGAAAATGAAATTGGGAAATAATGATATGGATTGCAATAAATAATTTCTCAAAGATAGAAGGATTATATTTAAAGAAGATTTTATGGAAAAAAAACTTTATTCAGTATTTATCTAAAAAAAGATAATTAAGAAAAGTAAAATTCTTTAATTTTATAAAGGAATTTTTTTCTTAAAAAACACTCTGTTTTTTTGTGCAAAAAGATCAATGACGAGACAAAAAAGATAGAACAAAGAATTGGGGCATATAAAAGTTTCTGCTCATCTGGTGTAAGTGGATCTTGACTCATATATATAGATTGATTCACAATGGTACATATGTTCTAATATATTAAATTGTACTACGGTTTTATTGAATATGTTGTTAGTGTGCCAAAAAACTAAAAATTGCAGATCCTACCTTGCTCAACTACTCCTCACTCTTTGCCTTGAGTTCATGTAGATCCTGCTTCTCTTAGTAAATTACACACTTCTTGTATTAAATTGCGGAGCATATTTAATATACAGATTTCAATTTTTCTGGAATGAAAATTGTTGTGCCTCATATTAAATTGCAGAGCATATCTAATATACAGATTTCAATTTTTCTGAAATGAAAATTGTTGTGCCTCCCTCTTTGCATTTTACTTTGCCTGCTGCCCAGAACGTGATAAGGATAGAAAAGAAAGGAACATGACAAGAAGCAGAGATAAGTATATGGTCTAATTGAAGGAACGCTTAACACCAATGTCTATAGCTGTTCCTAGTGAATCCAATTGGAGTATCACTTCTCAAAATAACAAGATACTGCAAAATAACAGTTTCACAGTACCTGCTAATTCAAAAATACTGCTGACATAAAAGCAAGTTCTTGGTTTTCATAAATTGTTGACATACCTTTAGTTCTCTTCATAATACATGTTCAATATCTCTATGCATTCGACCTCTGCAAACCGAATTATACTTGTGCATCACAATATAAGTATTAATTACAACCCGCTTGGTGATGTACTGAACTATGCAGGTAGAATAGCAACTATGCAATCTGTCTTATAAAATGATCTATTTAATTGAGTCTATCAATTTTTAGGGGAATGGATAATGTGAGCCTATGATCAGTTCAATTTGTGATAGTGTTGATCATGCCTGTTAACTATATGTAAAAGAGAGCCTAAAATCATGGAGATTACCAACAACTAGCAAATAATTCGGGCAGTAATGACGAGTTAGTTATTAGAAGTTAATTAGGACAAATATTCCTCCCCTTAATTCTCTCCTTGCTGTATAAATACACGATTGTACAATTTATATATATGAAAGAAATCTTTTCTTTCTCTCATCTCTCTGTTATTCAACCATTGCGTTATCTTTCATAAAGTTAACACTGTGCTCCTAGACTATACTTTGTACGTTCACTGACTCAATTTTCAATTTGTATTAATGCAGAAGAAACATAAGTGGCTTGCAGCTCTATCCCCCGTTCAGACCAAAAGCTCCAGTTAGTCCACACATCAATACTCATGAGAATGATGATGACGAAGCAAATGATTATGTCCATGATGAACTGTGACAATTTTTCCTTATCCTGATTTTTGTTGTCCTTTGAATGACTGTTTTGGATGTTTAGAGAGTTTAAGGTTAACTCTTTGACGATGAGGATAGTGTTTAGAGAGTTTTGTATAATATTTTAAATTTCATATTAATTAGATTTAAAGCATTTTGATGTTTAAAGTGTGTAATTTGTTATTAGAAAATAGATAAGTTTAAAACTAAGCATATAATTAAGGTTGTCAAACTAGTGAGTTTACCTAACCTTGTAGAGGCCCTATAAACTCAACTTGTAAAATCAGCCGAGTTTACTAAAAAGCAGAAATTCAACATCAAATATTACACTTGTTGCATATATACTCATAATAAGTACTGAAGTAGCAATTTACACTACCTGTACCTGTTTTCACCTATATAAAATTATATAACACAATGAAAATGAGAAATTAACCTATGGGAATGCAAATATAAATATCAGAAATTGTTTAACAAGCCATATGAATCAACCAGAAGCTTCAGAACATCTCTAAGTTCTCTTCTCTCTCTCTCTCCTCCTCCCTCTCTTAGCTAGTTTAAGGTTTTAGTTTTGGAGCTTTCAAAAAATGCACTTGTGCTAGAACATTTCAGCAAATTAATTGTCCCATTCTAGGAAAAATATACTAGTGTCATTGTTGTCTTAAATAATTCAGGGCAGGCACTTCCTATTCCCTAACCAAGCACTTTACGCATGAGTCATGACCAGTAAACAAATATAGTAACTATAAAATCAAATTCATGGTCAATAAAACTAACGATAAGGAAGAAAGGGAGACCACTAACATTAACTATGCTATACGAAACAATCATAGAAGGAAAAGTCAACCCGAAAAACGATAACCCATGGACTTGGAGGCTGCTGTACTGTGTGTGCATCGGCTTGCACCAGATGCTTCAAGGGCCAAGGCAGGTTGAACTAGCTGCTGTCGAGGGGGGAGTGAATGAGAAGTCGAGGAGGAAGAGACGAAGTGATAGTCAACGATGTAGAGAGGAAAAGGGGTTAGGGATTTTTCAGTAATTCACTGTAAACACTATACCGTTTCAGGGCTGATTTGGGTTTCAACTTTAGTAGCCCAATCTAAAACTAATGGATCTGTAAGTTAAAAAATTAATTTTATATCAAATAAAATATAAAAATTACGTATATTTACCATGTCAATGTAGTATGACATACATATGTAATATTATAAAATTCCTGTAAAAACATTCCAAAAACACTCAAAAAGTGAACTCGGTCTAATTTTTCGTGTTTACACAAGTTTATGATCCTACTCTGAGTTCGTTATGATTTTATAGGGGCTGCGATTTACTGAGTTAACAAGATTTTTCCTACTCGTGAGTTTGATAATCATGTGATATAATTATAACATGCTTTTTGAGCAAAAGTTCTTCTAATTTAGCGATAGAATGTTTAATTTTAGTCTCTGTAATATTTTATTAATTTTTAGCCATCATCCTTCGTTTCATCAATTTAGCAATCGATATTTTACTAATAGCAACTGAAGTATTACATTGCTTATTACCGACGGATGTTAAAATCGGTCGATAAACATTAGTGATGGCACTTTTTGAGACACTTTTGCTTCAGTCACTAAGTCCATTGCTATTTCATTTAGCGACTGATTTTCTCATTATAGCGATCAATATTTTTGGTTGCAAAATACCTTTTTTTTTTTTTTTTCAATTTTAGTGAGATTAATCTCTGCTCAAGTGCCCTGGCCACTATTATTATTAGAAAGTTCTAGAGGCAGGGTGGGAGCTAAGGGTGCCAGGGAGCCTTGGTCCCTCTAGACTATTGGAGTTTTGCAATTTTGTCAGTAAAAAAATTAATATAACCCCTTTGGCCCCCTAATTTTTCTAAAGTTTTTATATATGGCCCTCATAAAATATAAAAATTGACATATGAATCTCCAAATCCTAAAGATTGCATTGTATTTTATACATTCGCATCCTTTTAAGTGTCAATTCTCTATTTTATATTGTATGCATGTATTCTATTGACAAGAGTGCACAAGTTTGTTTATACTTTATATTGAACATGATAATCAGATTGTCGTAAATTCACATAATTAAGAATTAATTAATTGGTGATTAAAGGATAAAGCAAAAAAAAATAAAAATTGCAGGTCTGGAGCTTTGAAGCTCCGTCCATGGCAGATGCCTGAACACGATAAACTCATAGTAAATAATTTTTGTAATCAATTTGTCCCTAATTAGACACAGCTAAGCAAACGAAAAAATAATAAAGTAATAAAATTCAAACACTCACTGGCGCCACTCCCGAAGAGCATAGCTTTCATCGTGCTCCATCTCACTCGACAGCGGAAGCACTGGGAGACAAAAACACCATCATCACCGTCATAGCTGTTTCCGTTCTCTGCGTGCACTGATTCGAAGGGAGATCGAGAGTAATTTGGATTCAGATCACAGAACCTAATGATCTCTGGAGAGGCGGCAGTTGTGTGGTCGACAGCAACATCATCTCGGCGCCGGTGCGCTGAGCGCTTGCGGGAAGGGAAAATGAAGAAAATGGGAGCAAGAAGCTGTGTTCTTCATGCATTTGCCATGTATGGAGCTTCCAAGCTCCAGACCTGCAATTTCTTTTTTTATTTTTTCTTTATCCCTTTAATCACCAATTAGTTAATTGTTAATGACTTATTAAGCACTATCACGTGACATTCACGTGTTGTTTCCATCCAAAAATAGATGGACATTAGAGAGAAGGAATGGGACTGAACCGCATTTTAAGTAGAGTGAAAGAGTGTAAATTGGATATTTTCCAAATTGAACATTCACCAATTATGTTTTTCGTCCTATATTTTAAATAAAACGATTTCCTTTACTTTTAATTGAGAGCAAAATATGGGCTTCTATCTAAATATCTTTGTCTCTTAATTGTATGGGCGTTGGGTCCACTAAGGGTAATTACAACATATTATTACTAGATCTTCATAAAATCATGAGAGGAGTTGTACAAATCATGGTGGTGGACAAGGGAATCCTATGATTCTTTCTTTTTTTTTTTCTTTTTTGGTAACTTAGGAATTTGACATTACTTTTTGGATGAAATCAAACTTACCAAAATTGGAATGAGTCATATTTGCTTTTAAGGGTCTAACTATTGAAACATTAACAACTATAACTTTGTGTGATTGAGAACCTTACTTTTTATCTAAGAGACACCTCAAACTGGTTGACAACTCAATGATTCTAGCCGGATATTGTTTGTGCCAACTTATTAACTCAAAATGAAGATTTCACAAACAAAAAACACTTGAATGTGCCTAGCTGCATTAGACCAAGACTGAAAAATTCTTAGTTTCGTTTGGGAAAACAAAAAAGAAAGGAAAGAATTTAAAAATTAAATTTACACATAATACATTTATTCATATATTATCTCATGACTACATTTATTTTGAAATTATTTATCTCAAACACTGCACACACCTATAGTAAACAAATTTTTAAAGTGTCTTTAACGTAAATAGACATGTTAAAAGATGAAAAAATGTGATACCAATTCAAAGATACATACACGTGATAGAATTGAAAAGAAAAGCAAAAAAAAAAAAAATTATAATGGTTGTTCCCTACTCTTTAATTATTTTTAATTTTTAATTTTTTGATACTTTTGATTATGACTCTAAATTTAAATACAAAATTCATAAGCTTTAAAGACAATCTCGGTATCACTTG
>QAOA01002864.1:39345-50815 GCA_003255065.1 Cercis canadensis
AAAAAAAAATCGTATTCTAATAATTTCAATGGCAACAGAGATTGGGACATCAGCTCCATGGACCAGTTACTGTTTGTACTTGTTTAATTATAAGATATAATTTACAATTTTATATTTGACCTCTTGCTATGTGAATTAATCACTTATATGAATTTAAATTTAAATAAGGTAAATTACACTCATCCCCTTAAAGTTTTTCCAAATGACACTCCACTCAATTTGACCCTCAAGACTAATGGCATCTTAAAATATGCTAATGAAATAGTCCTTTTGACCATCAACCCATGGTTAAATGATGGTCAAATGAAATATCGTGTACGCATCTTAAGACATTGTTACTTTTAACTATTAAATGTGGTGAAGTGTAATTTATAGCTAAGAAGGGGATGGTGTCATTTCGACAAACCTCAAGAGGTAAGTGTAATTTATTGTTTTAATTATATATTGTTAATTTTTTTTTTAATAGATAGAGAAAGCATGATTTTCAAGCTAGGGGATATGAGAGCATGGGAATTTGGACCTGAGACCTTATTATTATTATTTTTTAAGAAATTCTCTTACTATGTCTACTTATGTAATATCTATCTCTTTTATAACTTACTCCCAAATTTAAATTGTATGATAACATATGAGTTATGTCTTATTCTTTTAAAGTTTACACAAGCCAACTTGCTTAACCCACCACCAACCATGGTAGGGCTGGTTCGGTTGACATATTTTTAACCCACCAAGTTGGATAGCCAACCCATGCACCTTACTATGACGGGTTGGGAAGCTTAGCTCATTTTCACAGCTCCACATATATTATTAATTGTTATGTTATTTGGGGTACCTAG
This sequence comes from Cercis canadensis, assembly GCA_003255065.1. Classification (NCBI taxonomy): domain Eukaryota; kingdom Viridiplantae; phylum Streptophyta; class Magnoliopsida; order Fabales; family Fabaceae; genus Cercis; species Cercis canadensis. The sequence goes on from QAOA01002864.1 coordinate 40,182, forward strand.
TTGTCTTGTTTTTTCTTAGAAAGCTATATAGGCAAGAATTGGTTACATTAAATGTTATCAAACTGACATGAATTCCCATATATCATTAGATTTATTTATATGATCATGTATACAAAAAAAAACTCTCATAGATGAAAAGGAGCTAATACACCCCCTTACTTAATTACATCCTCTTGGTTATCTTTATAAATTGAAATGCCCTTTGAAAGCCAGGATTGTAAATAAAGAAAATAATTAGTTATATATGTACCAAAATGAATGAAATATTATTTCTAACTCTTAAATTCACATGCTCTCTTGGTCATTTTAAGAGCTTCAATTTTTCTAATCTTGAGGATCTTGCAGTCCATTATGTGGGTTGAAAAGGTTGTGTCAATTAGAAATGTTTTTTTCTACTTAAAAGACAACCATGATGTGCATATTTTGTGCAAATAATAAAGTTATTAAGTTTCAATAATAAGTATAGGAGCTCGCACCTTCAATCATGGAAAATTTGTTATTAATATTTTTTGTTTTGCTTTTGAGTATCTTTCCTAATGACTGATTGGATCAGAATACTTATAACAGTAGCTTTTGTGCAGCGGCCTGGCTTCTCCTAGTTAATTTAAAAGACATTTATAGGTAAAGGTCGCTTGCATATTTTTATTAAGTTTTGAATTGAAAAGTAATAAATTTCCATCGTAAACATATATTCTGAATGTATAATAGATGTTTGCTCAATGCCAATATCTACTGTTTAGTGCCAGCAATTCAAGGCTATCTCCGAGGATTAGTACAAACATCAATCGGAATGAATGTTTCTAATTAGTTCGTAGTCTCCATATTTCATTACTCTTTCTTCTATGTGTAGTTGGTTCTATACAATTTTGATTTCATGGTAATATCTTTGTAGGTTGGTGAATGGGACATCAAAATTCTTACATATCATTATTGTATTTTCTGTGAAAATATCTTACAAATTTTGATTGTTAAATATTTGTGAACATGATGCTTGTGTCATGTGTATGAAAAACCATTGAACAATGAATTTATATTATCTCAAAAATTCTATCATTTTTAATTCATCCATCACTGTTTAAAATTTTTATTTTTTTTTTTTATGCAGTACTCAATGAAAGGACAGAAAGAGAAATAGCTAGATCATTATTTATCGTGTTGCACTTCAAATTAAAAGTGACAGTTTAGAAGAAAATGAAATTGGGAAATAATGATATGGATTGCAATAAATAATTTCTCAAAGATAGAAGGATTATATTTAAAGAAGATTTTATGGAAAGAAAACTTTATTTAGTATTTATCTAAAAATAAGATAATTAAGAAAAGTAAAATTCTTTAATTTTATAAAGGAATTTTTTTTCTTACTAAAACACTGTTTTTTGTGCAAAAAGATCAATGAGGAGACAAAAAAGATAGAACAAAGAGTTGGGGCATTTAAAAGTTTCTGCTCATCTGGTGTAAGTGGATCTCGACTAATATATATAGATTGATTCACAATGGTACATATGTTCTAATATATTAAATTGTACTACGGTTTTATTGAATATGTTGTTATTGTGCCAAAAAACTAAAAATTGCAGATCCTACCTTGCTCAACTACTCCTCACTCTTTGCCTTGAGTTCATGTAGATCCTACTTCTCTTAGTAAATTACACACTTCTAGTATTAAATTGCAGAGCATATTTAATATACAGATTTCAATTTTTCTGGAATGAAAATTGTTGTGCCTCCCTCTTTGTATTTTACTTTGCCTGCTGCCCAGCCCGTGACAAGGATAAAAAAGAAAGGAACATGACAAGAAGCAGAGATAAGTATATGGTCTAATTGAAGGAACGCTTAACACCAATGTCTATAGCTGTTCCTAGTGAATCCAATTGGAGTATCACTTCTCAAAATAACAAGATACTGCAAAATAACAGTTTCACAGTACCTGCTAATTCAAAAATACTGCTGCCATAAAAGCAAGTTCTTGGTTTTCATAAATTGTTGACATACCTTTAGTTCTCTTCATAATACATGTTCAATATCTCTATGCATTCGACCTCTGCAAACCGAATTATACTTGTGCATCACAAAATAAGTATTAATTACAACCCTCTTGGTGATGTAGTGAACTATGCAGGTAGAATAGCAACTATGCAATCTGTCTTATAAAATGATCTATTTAATTGAGTCTATCAATTTTTGGGGGAATAGATAATGTGTGCCTATGATCGATTCAATTTGTGATAGTGTTGATCATACCTATTAACTATATTTAAAAGGGAACCTAAAATCATGGAGACTACCAGCAACTAGCAAATAATTCATTAACTATTTGTATAAATACATGAATGTACAATTTATATATATGAAAGAAATCTTTTCTTTCTCTCTTCTCTCTGTCATTCAACCATTGCGTTATCTTTCATAAAGTTAATACTATGCTCCTAGACTATACTTTGTACGCTCACTGACTCAATTTTCAATTTGTATTAATGCAGAAGAAACATAAGTGGCTTGCAGCTCTGTCCCCCGTTCACACCAAAAGCTTCAGTCAGTCCACACATCAATACTCATGAGAATGATGATGAGGAAGCAAATGATTATGTCCATGATGAACTTTGACTATCTTTCGTTATCCTGATTTTTGTTGTCCTTTGAATGACTGTTGTTTAGAGAGTTTAAGGTTAACTCTTTGACGATGAGAATAGTGCTTAGAGAGTTTTGTATAATATATTGCTATTGTAAATTTCATATTAATTAAATTTAAAGCATTTTGATGTTTAAAGTGTGTAATTTGGTATTGGAAAATAGATAGGTTTAAAACTAAGTATATAATTAAGGTTTTCAAAACGGTGAGTTTACCTAAACTCATAGAGGCCCTATAAACTTCACTCGTAAAATCAGCCGAGTATACTAAAAAGCAGAAATGTAACATCACTTGCTGCATATATACTCATAATAAGTACTGAAGTAGCAATTTACACTACCTGTACCTGTTTTCACCTATATAAAATTATATAACACGATGAAAATGAGAAATCAACCTATGGGAATGCAAATATAAATATCAGAAATTGTTTAACAAGCCATATGAATCAACCAGAAGCTTCAGAACATCTCTAAGTTCTCTTCTCTTCTCTCTCTCTCTCTCTCCCTCTCTTAGTTAGCTAGTTTAAGGTTTTTGTTTTGGACTTTCGAAAATGCACTTGTGCTAGAACATTTCAGCAAATTAATTGTCCCATTCTAGGTAAAATAAACCAGTGTCATTGTTGTCTTAAATAATTCAGGGCAGGCACTTCCTATTCCCTAACCAAGCACTTTACGCATGAGTCATGACCAATAAACAAATATAGTAACTATAAAATCAAATTCATGGTTAATAAAACTAACAATAAGGAAGAAAGGGAGACCCCTAACATTAACTATGCTATACGATACAATCATAGAAGGAAAAGTCAACCCAAAAAACGATAACCCATGGACTTGGAGGCTGCTGTACTGTGTGTGCATCGGCTTGCACCAGATGCTTCGAGGGACAAGGCAGGTTGAACCAGCTGCTGTCCAGGGGGCAGTGAATGAGAAGTCGAGGAGGAAGAGACGAAGTGATAGTCAACGATGTGGAGAGGAAAAGGGGTTAGGGATTTTTCAGCAATTCACCATAAAAACTATGCCGTTTCAGGGCTGATTTGGGTTTCAACTTTAGTAGCCCAATCTAAAACTAATGGATCAGTAAGTTAAAAATATGGAGGGTTTTATGTCATACTACATAAAAATAGTTAAAATGTAAATGATATATGTACAAATTAATTATTTTTAAATTTATTTGAGAAAATAAAATAAATTAATTTTATATCAAATAAAATATGAAAATATAAAAGTGAACTCGGTCTAATTTTTCATGTTTACACGAGTTTATGATCCTACTTTGAGTTCATTATGATTTTATAGGAGCTGCAATTTTATTGAGTTAAGAAGATTTTACCTACTCGTGAGTTTGATAATTATGTGATGTAATTATAACATGCTTTCTGAGCCAAAAATTCTTCTAATTTAGCAACAAAATGTTTAATTTTGGTCTCTGTAATATTTTATTAAGTTTTAGCCACCATCGTTCATTTCATCAATTTAGCAACCGATATTTTACTGATAGCAACTGAAGTATTACATTGCTAATTGCCGACGGATGTTAAAATTGATTGCTAAACATTAGTGACAGCACTTTTTGAGACACTTTTGCTTCGGTCACTAAGTCCATTGCTATTTCATTTAGCGACTGATTTTCTCATTATAGCGATCAATATTTTAGTTTACAAAATACTTTTTTTTTTGTAGTGTTTCTTTTTATTTCTAGATACTTTTTTTTTTGTGTTTCAATTTTAGTGAGATTAATTTCCGCTCAAGTGCCCTGGCCACTATTATTCTTAGAAAGTTTTAGAGTCAGGGTGGGTGCTAAGGGTGCCAGGGAGCCTTGGTCCCTCTGGACTATTGGAGTTTTGCAATTTTGTCTGTAAAATATTTAATATAACCCCTTTGGCCCCCTAATTTTTCTAAAGCTTTTATATATGGCCCTCATAAAATATAAAAATTGACATATGAATCTCCAAATCCTAAAGATTGCATAGTATTTTATACATTCACATCCTTTTAAGTGCCAATTCTCTCTATTTTATATTGTATGCATGTATTCTATTGACAAGAGGGCACAAGTTTGTATATACTTTATATTGAACGTGATAACCAGATTGACATAATTAAATTCACATATAATTTTTCATATGATCATGAATGAAAAATTGTACTGTCCCATGAGTGAAAGAGCCCACCACTTTTATACGAAATGTAATTATTTCCTCTTGCTTATCTTTTGAATGGAAATGCCCCTTGTTGACAGCCATGATTTCCATATATATATGATCAGTTTATATATTTACTAAAATTAGTAAAATAATTTTTCTCCAGTCTGAAATTCACTTGTTGTTTCGGTTATTTTAAGAGCTTCAATTTTTCCTATTTTGAGGATCTTGCAGTGCATTATGCTTAAAAGATATTTGATTTGAAAAGGTTTTGTCAATTATTAATATTTGTTTTGCTTAAAAGATAATCATCATCTCTAGGCGCATACAATCTTATGTTCATGAATTAAAAGTGATTAAGTTTGAATAATAAATATAGTAGCTTGGACCTTCAACCACGAAGAAGTTGTTTTTAATTTTTAATAATATTCTCGAGTATCTTTCATGATGCTTGGTTGGATCAGAATTACTTACACTAATAGTTTTTGAACAGCATGTCTCCTAGTTAGCCTGAAAGACATTAATAGGTAAGGGTTGCCTTGCATAATCTTGCAATTGAAATTGAAAAAGTCATCAATGTCCAATGTAAACATATATTCTTAATGTATAAATGGAGATATATTATTTCCCCTAACCCTACTATAAATCTGTCAGTGATAAACAATATTGATATTTATCTTAAAACAATGAGTCGATCCTTAGGAGGAAAGGCTACGATGCAAATTGCAATAACAACAATTGCACTGTTGATTTTCTTTGGGGCAAGCAGCTCAAGTTAAAGTTGATGGTTTTTTCTCTTTGTCTCCCATTATACCAGCAACCAAGCAACGGGCAATCCAAGAAGAATGTCATCATCATTGTGCATTTCATCAAAGCGGATGACTCTTCCAGCCATTGTAGCTAAAATTTATCTCTATGATTAATGGCTTGCAAGATAGAAAGAATAGAAATGACATGCAGATTTCTGTGCAACGAGCAGCATAGAAACAATCCCAAACGGAAAGAAGTATATTTTCCTTGTATTATAGTGTCATAAAGAATTACACTCTTGATACCAATGTAAGCTCTGCAGTGTTTGCAATTGAAGGATATCTTCCAGGAATAGTACATGTCATGCTTGGAATTTTTTTTGCTAATAGATAAATAAATTTTCTAGCTAGGGATATAGAAGTATGTGGATTCAAACCTTGGACTTCAACGGTGAAATAGTTATGCTTTGTGTGCTTGTGTTATGACCTTATAAAATATTTAGATGGTGACAAAAAAAGAGTATGAAATAATTACAAATATTAATCATACAAAATGTTTTTAATTAGTATTTAGTTGTTAGGAAGTCAATTTTTTTTTGAGTAAAACCCCTTTTTGGTCCCTGAAAAATTCAACGATGGACAAGTTAGTCCCCCAAAAATGATCGGTGACAAATTAGTCCTCGAATTATTGTTTTCGCTGACAAATTAGTCCTCAAATTATATTCGCTGATAATTTAGTCCTCGAATTATGGTTCCGTACGACAAATTAGTCCTCAATTCGAGGACTAATTTGTCGTATGAAACCATAATTCAAGGACTAAATTGTCAGCGAATATAATTCGATGGCGAATTTGTCAGCGAAAATAATAATTCGAGGACTAATTTGTCACCGAACATTTTTGGAGGACTAATTTGTCAGTGGATGTATTTTTCAGGGACCAAAAAGGGGTTTTACTCTTTTTTTTTTTTTCAAAAAAGAAGAGAATAGCTCTAAGGCATGTGATAATGCATCTTGAGTGCAATTTTCTTTCATTATCTGAACCAAGTTACCATACGATAGTACAAACCCTCTACCGAAAGTGTAAAATGGGAAAGAAACGACCCCTTTTTATAGACTTTGAAAATGCACCATTGACAAATATAACTATTTATTTGTTTATAACAGACATTCAACAATTATAAATCTATGTTTTTAACAGACACACCATTCAGAAGTGATAATAAAAATAAGTGCTTAATTAAAACCTATTAAAATATTCTTCATGACTATTTGGCTTTTCATTGGAGCGGCAGTAGTATACACTGCTGCTTGTGCTTGAAAGGAAAATTTTATAATATTATTTTGGTTAAAACATATTGCAGCTTTCTGAATAAATTTTGAAATATATTTTTATATTTTTTTTTTTGGGTTTTTATAATTTAAAATTTTTATAATTGGGTCTCTGCCATTATCTCTGATTTTAACTCTATCCGTTTAGTATTGACATGACAAATGTCTTATCTACATAACAATAAAAAAAATTGACGTGATACCAAAGTGACATAAAAATTATCACTCAATCATCTTTCCTCTTCTTCCCTTCTCTCTCTACCTTCTTCTTCCCTTCTCCCTCCCTCTACCTGGAGATACTGATACGAGCACTTTAATCATTTCTCTCACTTGTGGCTGCCTGTTGAAGAGTTGAGTAATAAAGTTTTCTCTTCCTCTCTCTAGAACAGGGTGTACGGTTCCGCCATGGACGCAGCATCACAACATGTCTACTGCAGAATTGATCCCCTTCATCACTGGTCTCCTTCCCAGCGTTCGGTTATATTCTTTCTTGTTTCTGTTTGAATCATTTACTCCTTCTAGCTAGTCTTTATATCTTCACATGAGCTCATGATCTTTTCCTTAAATTAAACCCATGACCTGTTATACACGCAGAAATAGATTTGTGGATCAAAGGGTAGCATCGATTTGAGGTAATTTCTACATTTGAATGGCTAGTGTTTGATTTCTAGATTTATAATGCAATATTTGGATTTTTTTTTTTTTTTTTTTTCATGGGAATCAAAACAAATCTGCTTTGGGGTTGGTTAACAACTTTTTACTTTGGTGTGTGTGTGTGTTGTGCGTGAGACTATGGATGATGGACTTCATCCAGATTTACGGGGAATTGAGGCGTGGCACGGGGTAATGGGGCTTCACTTTAATCGTACCAGTGCTCTTGTGGATTGGGAAGAGGATTTGTATTTGGAGAAGGTTGTTCTGAACTCGTCTCAAAACCAGTGGTCTAAGGATTAATCAAGCCATTATTGCTTCCATTAGTAGAGAGAGAGAGAATGAAAGAAGGTAAAGAGAGAAGGGAAGAAGAGGAAAGATGATGAGATGACAATTTTTATGTCACTAGCATCACTTTAGTTTTTTTTACTGTCACATTCTTTTGTGATATCAGCACTAAATTGACGAAATTATAATCAGAGATAATGACAGGAACTCAATTAAAATAAATTTAAATTATAAAGACTCTAAAAAAGAAAAAGTAAGGACTTAATTCAAAATTTGTCTAAATTATAAGGATCTGAAGTATATTTTAACTAAATTTTAATGATATCAATTGTATCAAAATAATACAATGTAAGACTAAAATAATATATATATATATATATATATATATATATATATATATATATATATAAAACAGANATCAAAGAAATTTTAAAGCGCATTGGTACTAGTAACCCTACCAAACCATTTGCAGATTATAGTTTCATCCCACTACAGAACTGATGCGTCCTACAGCAGATTTTAGTCATAGTGTTTGGGGAAATCATTTCCTCTCTTGTGTACATAGTACATCCTAAAACTATATCTATATATATATATATATATATAACTGTTGTCTTTTTATGTTTATATTTTTGTGATTGCTAAGTTAGTAAGCTACTTAAGGGAATAGTGTTATTTCACTGAATTCTAATGGAACCCACGTTCTAATATTGATGTTGTTGTGAATATATAAAAAAATTGAATCACGCAATGTGAGTCAGATTTCAAAATTATTGATAGAATTTTAGTTTAATTGCGTAAAAAAAAATTATTATTCTTTTTTCTTTTTTTTATATTTTTTCTATATTGCTTTGTTTATACATTTTATAGGAAACTAACTGTTTTGACTCACATTGATGACTCATTTTTTTGATATCTTCATAATGACAACAAATACAAGACGTAAATTCCACTATAACCCTCTCAAAGAAGGATGTGGTGTAGAGCTATCCCATTTTTAAAGAGAAAATACCTTAGCGCAGACCTTTCAAAATTTTATTTCAACTTTGAGTATTATTATTATTATTATTTTCATTTACATTTAATTCGAGGTTATATGATAAAAAATTTGGCCTATCCTCCTTTCCCCTTATAAAAGGAAAAAAGAAAGATTGAAATAAATTAAAATAATACTATCTATAAGTTATTTTAATATTTGATATTTGAACCTGCAGAATGGTGGATCCGAGAATGATCAACATGTACAGAATATGAAGGAGAAAGTAAGGAGTGTGCTACAGAGCCATGTTGAAAAGCCCTCACAAAAATTGAACTTGATTGATACGATTCAACACTTGGGAGTTTCTTATCATTTTGAAGGTGAGATTGAGGAGATATTACAAGACATGCACAAGAGTCCTCCTTGCTATAATGAAAAGATGCTGATGATCTTTACACCATTGCTCTCTGGTTTTGGTTCCTCAGGCAAGAAGGTTATAACACATCATGTGGTAAGTTTAATTACTACTTATAACTTCATTATTTCTACAGTAAGCAGTGTAAGACTTGAAGCAGCAAGCCAGATGCACCTTGAAAATTTCCTCACAGTGATGAAGATGGTGAATTATAGAGAATGCAATAGATCGAAGACAGAAGAGCCAAGAACAGAAGTAGCAAGATTATGCAGAAAGGAAAAATGGAGAGAATTGATGTGTAAACTGTAGAAAACTGAATGAATGTATTATTGATAGACTGTAATATTCTGAGTACATCAATATATATATAGGACTGAAGCAAAGCTTGCTCAGCCTTTCTAGAGACTTCGTCTCAACCGCTTCTCTAACAAACTGCTCATAACTAACTAAACTGTCATTGACTTAATTCTAACTGTATTGACTTTTACTTGCTGACATGGCACTGATATCTGAAATCACCCTCCATCATCTTGATCTAGTTTATGTTTAACAAGCAGTGTGCTCATCATTTATGATTATGATACATTATTTAGATATATTTGACAAATTCAAATATGATAAAGGTAATTTTAAAGTGGTAATGTTGATCCATGATGTTTTGGCTATGCTAAACTTATATGAGGCTGCAAATCTTAGAATTCATGGAGAAGATGTTCTTGATCAAGCACTAGCATTCACCACCTTTCACTTCAAGTTGAGTTTGAGTGACATGAACCCTAATCTTAAAGAGAAAGTAACTCTTGCTCTAAATTGTCCGTTTCACAAGGGTATACCAAGAATAAAGGCCAGATATTACATTTTCATGTACTCAAGAGAGGTGTCACAAAATGACCTTCTACTACAATTCTCGATGCTAGACTTCAATGTACTACAAGCACAACACCAGGAGGAACTAGCCAAGTCACAGAGTAACTCCAACTTAATTATTTTCTATGGAAATAATTTCTATCAACACAAATAGAGCCCAAAAGGAATTTTTCTTTGTAGACTATGTGTGCTGTGAAACTTTCAGGTCAGAAACATGATTGGAAGTGATTTTCTTGCCAATGAAAAAGTTGCAGATGGACTAACATAACTTTTGCTCGTATTGCAGGTGGTGGAAAAAAATAGACGGTGTGACAACTGTACCATATACTAGAGACAGATTAGTCGAGGGCTACTTTTGGACATTGGGTGTGTACTTTGAACCTCAATATACAATTGGAAGAGAAATGGAGAGCAAATTAACTGCTGTTCTATCAGCAATAGATGATACCTATGATGCATACGCCACAGTTGAAGAACTTGAACCCTTCACAGAAGCGATTCAGAGGTTAACCAAGTTCAAAAGGATTGCTATTTCTAGATTATTTCTCCTTTACCCTTACAATTTTCCCGAATAATTGTT